>VRLP01000766.1:0-183384 GCA_009660295.1 Lophius piscatorius | reverse complement strand
GAGTTCTGATTGGACAATATGGAACTATGAGCTCCTTCAGATACGTTGGTGCCTGACCGTTAAGGGCTTTGTAAGTGAGCAGAAGGATTTTGAATTCGATTCTGGATTTTACTGGGAGCCAATGAAGGGAAGCTAGTTGTCCTTACAGTTTAATTTTGAAAGAAATTATTTAAGTAAATATCTGTAATTTTATTGTGGAGAATTGCCATCAAAAGTTTGGCGATCTCCGCCGCACTCAACTCAGCCCAAATTAGTAGGCACTCCTTCAGAGCCTCAATAGCAGCCAGTTTATGTTAACAATGATAGGGAGTTGCTACAACAACAGAAAAATCAATCGGAAGTTCTTGAAGATGGATTGTCATGTCAGCTGCGTCCTCTGTGGCACGAGCGCTCAGGTGGGACAATCGGGCCATTGTTGCGCACTCCGTGCAGCTGGCCAGCGCTGGACCTGGTCTAAACATGGCCATCAGTGCCATGACAAGAGGGATCGAATATGGGGTACAGGCAGTGGTGGGGGCTCTCAGTCCAGGCGGACCCATAACGGAGCAGCTTGGCAATGGAGCGTGAGGAGAGCGCATAGGAACGCTCGCAGTCACACATTCTCCTCCTCCACGTCCGTGGCATCCTGCTCCAACCCGTGACGTTTGGCAATGTGGTGCAGCACACAGCAGACAACTACATTCCTGGCCACTTTTTCTGGGCTGTATAGTAATGCTCCCCCAATGTGGTCCAAACAACAGAAGCGGCTTTCCAATATGCCAAACTATATCTGTGCGCTAAGATGTGCCGATTAGCACCTTCCTATCAAACTTATTAAATACAGAAGCAGGTTTTTTGTTTTTATTGAAACCACATTACATGTACTAAATTAATCTATTTTGTATCTTCTTGTCAGTATTTTGCACTCGGGTAGAAACGCCCAATATTACATATTCATGAAGGCAAACTTACTAAATGGATAATGCGTTATTTTGTACATTTGACAGACACAATCCTCAGTGAGCAACGTTGGTAGATAAGCTTGCACATTTGTTTGCTTTTAGTAAATCAGGCCCATCGTGTTGTACTTTCTTTAACTGATGGGCTTGTAATGAATGAAGCAGGAATGGCAGAACTGAAGAAGCACCTCGGATGAGTGGCCAAACATTTTCAGTCCAGTTTCATCTTAGTCCAGTCACTCTAGATTAAACCTCCAATACAATCCACAAAAAACAACCTTTGATACTTTCAAAGATTCGCTAACTAAGTAACTGAACCCAAGTATAAACAAGTAAAACATTTTTTTGTACAGTTGAATGATTAAGTTGGCAAAGGGTGAGTGGTCATTGAGCTTTATATTTGACAGAAATATATCTATTTAGTGCACAAAAGTCTTGAATATTTTTATTACACCTTGTGAAAATGGGAGTAAAACACATCAATTGTGCATTTTTGTTAACTGTACTTATTGTGTGCATTTTTATAAAGACACAAATTATCCTTTTTACATATCAGGTTTTTACAGAAATACTATGTTGTATTGATTACATGTTCAATGTGGATCGTGGATGGGAAGAGTTTGGGTTAGTTTGCAGTAAAGAGACAGTCAGCTAAAATGTCTAATGTGTCATTTATTAAATAATTACTACTATTTTCTTCAAATCATCCAAACCAACCCTTATTGCATTTTGAAGTAAAAAATATCAATACATCCAATAATGTTGTAGTTTTCACAAATACAAAGGTACTTTGAAGATGAAAGTAAAATCTGTAATTTTGCTTCAATAGGACACTTCAGCTTATAAACAATACCCATACAGGTAAAAACAACAACAACAGACGAGCCATATCGTGATCATGTGAGTGTTGCACATACGTTGAGTCATCCTACAAGCAGATGAGCACACTATGCAGTATTTAACATGGTGCTGTATACACTCAGCTATGAGCTCACAGTGGGCTGCGAAATAGTTGACCACTCGACCCTTTCACTGTCTAACTTTACCCGACAAACCCTGTACGTGGACACCTTTCAAAAACAGTATTAATTTATGAAATGGTCATCACTCCATCCCACCCTTTGAGCTCAAGATACAAACTTAAACAGTAAAGACTGAAGATGAAATTTAAAAAAAGATCATATTTGCAGAGTTTCAGATGAATAATCATTAATAATGAATGTGTTTGTTTGCTACAGATGTTGTGTACATGCTTGTGAGCTTACCCTCTGCAGGTTCACTGGTAGGATCCTGTGGTGTGGACATTATTCTTCTTGAGCTATTGTGTGTTGAGGGTTTGCTCATAGTAGACATCTTGCTGACGGGGATGGAGGTAATGCTAGAGGTCCTCTGCTGCACTACAAGCCTTGTGATGGGAGGGGTCGTAAGTGTGAGGTGGTGTGATGTGGAGTTTGTGACATCTGTAAGTTGGAGACAGCGGGGGTCTTTTCTCTAGAAAACAAACCTCAGTAAACTTTTTTTGCAAGAAGACATCCTTTCTTAAGTAAGTAAAACATTCTATAATTAACTGAAATGCAAAAAATTAAAACCTCCTCGTGGCAGCCGAAGTCAACCCAGTCCTGCCGGTAACGATCGAAGCCACTGGAGCATCTGAGGAAGGAAGTTAATCAGATCAATATATGGAGAGCATAGGGGAGCGAGATATAAACGCTTACTTTCACAGAAATACATGTCAGTGTTCTGTCTAGGTGCTAGGTGGAAATCAAAAATGTTTTGAGTGACAAATTGAGATCAAGTATTGGCTGAATGTTTACAACCACATGTTATGTTGAAGATGTCCATTTAATTTTACAGAGCGAGGACTGACAATTTATGTCCTCTTCTATACATTTTACTGTCATTGATTGCCATATATGTATATAGTTTTCGTAACAATAGCACTGAAGACACTGCAAGTGGAATCAAATTTGGATGTTAATCCAAACTAACACTAGACATTTTTGAGTAAAAGTCCCAAATCTGACCCATGTTTATTGTTCAACAGCCAGATAAAACAACAGGAATTTTTTATGCTTGTGTACAACAAAGTAGACCTTGAATGATAGGTTGTTGACCTTGCATTCTTGTCAGAACTACGGCGCCTGTGTGCTCTGTGATGCTTTCTGGAGTTTACCTTTGTAGCCGACTGCACCAGCTGCAGTTAAAGCCAATCTGTGAAGTGACACACGGACCACAGCTGGAGAACTGAAGACATGCTGAGAGTAATAAAAATGGTGAATAGTGACTATGATACACTGAATTCAACGCATTTGTGCCGGCCACTATATAATGATTAAAAATTTACTATATAAACCTCTGATAATTCGCTGTACAAAAATCTGTTTTACTATCTCAAAGGTACATCTTGTGAATTTCAAAGACAAAAGACCAAGAACAAACAACAACAAAGCCATTCCTGCTAACCAGGCCATAAAACCATGTATGTGCACTTATTTTAGGATGAACCTACTTGGGAGTGGCAGCATCTCCACAGTGGCAGAACTGGAGATTTTGGACTTGAGGATTTCCACTTTGTGATACTCGTAAATAGTTCTCCGACGAACATCTGGGGAATGCCGGAAGGGAAGATGCATTACAAATGCAACTCTATGTTTTCATTACTATGTTAAATATTGAATTATACAGTCATAAATTACTTTTAAATGAGTAAATGAGCTAACTCACTAGGTATCTGCTCTATCTTATGAAGCACCACAAAAGCATCCGACAGGCCCACTTTGAGAGGATGATTCTTGGTGCTAATGTTGGTGATGTCTATAGGAACCTATGAGTAGATATATAATTAAATGAGAGTCACATAAACCTTAAAAACACACTGAAAAGAACAAGTATCACCTCTTTGTACACAAAGATAATGCGTCCGTCACTGTGCAGAATGGATTGGAAGGTAAAAGTTCCTAGACTGATGTTCTCCTCTAGGTGAATCTGGTTCCACTGAACCACCAGTGCAGTGCCTGGATATACATTAACACAACAATGTACATATATTTAGTATAAATATTCTACAGCATACTTAAGAACAACAAGCCATGACTGGCAAATATACCATTCTCAGTCTCTTACCATTATCACAGTAGAACACAGAGGAGTTTTGGGACAGGCTAGGGTCAAAGTTTGCCATCAGAGGGGCGATGTATTGAGTGGCGGTGAGCATTCGGTGGATCAGATCTCCTGTATAGATGAAGCCTGGGAGACAACAATGTTAAGTCATTGCAATGAGCTCTCAATATTTATTACTGACTTGAATGAAATTTTGTCTAGAGGAGGCCCTAACAAAAAGCTGACACATATCACAGAATTTTAAATACAAGGAAAAGTTCCTTGCACCGTTTTTTCCCTTTATTTCAAGCTAAAAAAAACATTTACACTAATGTTTATTTAGTTTTTTTGTTTCAATCCATTTAACAATTCTAATACTTTAATCATTTTCTGTATTACTTATAACATGTTCTAGAAACAAATGTTGAACAAATTGGTTCAAATTAAGAAAATATCATAATAAATCATTTTAAATCAAATAAAACATATTTATTCAAATATTATTAAAAATTGTTCTACTGTGAAATATAATCGACAAAATTTACAATTTTGATCTATGTCATAGAATAACAAATGAAAACAAATGGCAATCTGGGTCCGAAAGAAAAAATAAAGCTGCAAAGCTGATTCTTTTTCAAATGAGGAACGAAATGTAATATAATATATATAAAATAACAGATCTCCAACTCTAAAGGCAGCATTTCAGAAATAATTTCAGAAATGTCCTCCAAGTGGTCCTTTTGGTTGATTTTATTTCACCTTCCCTTAAGTAGAAATGTGCCTGCTTTCCTATGGGTAAAGGTGTAAATTTAAGATTTCTGTTTCAGCTGGGTGATATTGATTCTGAGAGCGCCTTCCAGTTTAAATTGTGGAGGAGTTGTGGGACAGAAGGTCCATCCCTCCTTCTTACGTGAACCTTCACCTACTGGCATACACAAACTACTTGATTGCTCTACTATGAAGAGAAAATTGGGCAATAATATAGAGAAACATTGTTTTTTATTTATACTATTTATATCTAAATAAAATCTCAAATTTTCTAAAATGACTGTGAATTTAGATTGAGGCATCATACCTTTTACAGAAAAGTCAACAAGTGTGTAGAAACTTGCCTCCACTTGCCACAATGATTTCTTTTAGTTTATGCCCATAGAAAGGGAAGTCAAAGGAAAGATTCACTCTCTGGAAAATAAGAGAGACACAGTGGAATATTAACTTTATGTTAAAGATGGTCTAGTAAACAGCAAACAGTTACAGCTCAAACTCAACAACACTCATTCATAAAAGTTAACAATTTGGATATCAAGAACTCGAAACTATTTATTTTTTCAATCTGGAGAACCAAAGTAAATACAGATATGAAAAACCGATTCTTCAACAGGAACCATTTAGATTTGTCCATTTGTTCGATCTCATACCTCAGCTTGTCTGTGGGTACTGGACAGAGAGCGACAGTCTTTCCGGTCAATCTCATCAATGTTCACCCACTGCTCTTTACAGGCTGTGTCTCCAGGGCTGTAGATTTTAGATATATAATAGGCGTGATCATTATCCTGTTCGCAAATGGAAGAATTGAAATGGTTTCAAGATGATGCAGACTACTAAAGCAGAAATTATGTTATCAAAGTCGTTAACAAGTTTTAGCTTTGCTAATACTTAAGAGCATATGATGGACATACTTTTTTAAAGATATTTAAATAGGCAGTGTACATTGGGTAAACACAAAAGTCAGAAAACAAATATACTTGCGTAATTTTCTAAGATTAAACTTTCCATTTCCAAAAAGATGGAAAGTTTTTAAGAATTAAATATGTCTAGTATTTATTTATCTAATCTTTCTTTTCCTTATTAGCTGACCCTTTAACTCCAGTTTTATTAACATAAATACATCAAGTGACAACCTGTCTCAGGTGTAAATAAATCTACCACAGTCTGTGTAGAATAGTCATGTCCTTCCTCAGTCAGCAAGTCTAAGTCTGCCTCTTCTGGTTGTTGCTGGTCCCTGTAGTGGCCTTTCTTATCCGAAGCCCAGCCGGGGGTCCCAGACATGGGCCTCGATACCCACCGTCTGCCCTCTCTAGGCTTGTTGGTGGTTACATGTGAATGTCCCACTGGAGGGGATAGTTGCGGTGTGTCAGTACGGTCAACTCCTAAGAAATTAAACAGAGGGACATGAGTTGATCTTCTGATCTCATTGATTACTTACTGACTTTAATATATGTATGTATATATATATATATATTAACATGAATACACCAAGTGACAACCTCCCTCCCTCTATATATATATAAATATATATAACTTGTAAATATATATATATATATATATATATATATATATATATATATATATATATATATATATATATATATATATATATATATATATATAATTCCATATGTTCTCTGCAATTTGCTAAATCTCACAACTTCATTCTAGCAAACCATTAATAACACTGTAACATAAGCAAATACTCACATTATATATGCAGTATGTGTGTGTGCAAGATTAACGGACATACCACATACTTTTCTACCTATTCTTATCTAGTGTTTATATTTACACTTTTAGTCTCTGTTTATTTTTTCTATTTTTTATACCCCCTCTCATGTACATTTTGTTGTTAGAATTGCTATTGTTTCTCTCTATTGTTTCTGCTTATTTTACCTTGCTACTGTAATGCTGGAAGTTTCCCCGTTGTGGGACTAATAAAGGTATATCTTATCTTATCATTTCTCAAGCAACAATTCCAAAGATTTGCTGGTTCTCACTTAAGGTAGGATTTATTGCTCTTACTTGTACACAATCCTATGTACAGGCCTTTTGAAGACTCTGAATAGTACCTGATAATTTCTTATAAATATCTGACTTTGTGTGAGGTCAAGGACACCCCTACCTGCAATGAAAACAATTGAGAACCACCGTCATAGAGCAATAACAAGACTACATATTTCATATTCTAATATTTGACCGTTTGAAACTGGCGAATTTGCTTATAATTGCTATTTCTTTTTATTTCAATCAACAAATGTTTGAAAAGTTACATATCCTATTGAGCTTTAAATTCAAAATCTCTAACTCAAGATGCGTATATACCGAATTTGATAGGTTTACTTTTGGCTATATCTGAATAAAATGAAACAAGATATCTAGACTGAAAGAGCCACAAGGAACTTGGATTATTGCATTCAATTAAGAGCTGAAAAAAAGAAATTCCACTTCAAGTAATCATTTTAGGAGGAAATTAATTGGTATATGGGTGTTAAATGTCTTTAAAAACAATATTGAGAAATTGGAAATGGAACAACCATTGGGAGCAACTTGGGGTTCAGTATCTTGCTCAAGGACACTTCGATGTGTGGACTGCAGTGGCCAGGGATCGAACCACCGAAATTCCAATAAGTGGACAACCGCTCTAGCCACCGTTGCCCCACGTTGAAGACATGCAGTTGGACATAAACAATTCCCTAGTATGCGCCATGTGGCAAACATGACGGGTCACTCTGCCCTTTTAGGTACAATAGTAATGCATCCTAACGTTTGTCTTCACAGCAGAGGGTGAAAGCATGCTTCACATTCTTCACACCACCAGGTCCAGGACCTGGCCAATACTGGCCAGTCAATACCCAATACTGAGTATTTTGTCTTTATTTCTCTCACATGTGGGCCCAATGGCTGCAGTGGCCTGACACCCCTGCCACTTTGCCTGTGTGTAAGCATGATGTGGGCAGTTTAGTGATGCTTAAAACAATGAAGTAGTGGCGGTAGTAGCTCAAATGTTAAAAACAAACCAGCTAGTAGTGACTGCATTGAGTACTACTGCTACTGAAGGCCGGTTTTGATGTGAGATTGTGTTAATTGTAGTGGACAGTAACTAAGATTATTAACTCATGTACTGTATTCAAGTACAAGAAAATGTGTGTTTATTTCCATGTTATGCCACTACATACTTCTATTCCACTGCATCGAAGAAGGTAGTTTATAGATTAAGTTACTCAACAGCAAATAAAGTAGTCATTATACCTAAACCTGTAATATATAAAGTGGTACAATAACATACATAGATCTACACATTAATCCAAAAACAACATATATAAAACACTGAGAGGGACCATTTTACTGCTGATTATGCTGACATATGTTTGTGTAACGAAGGTTGAATGCAGTAATTTACGTGTAGTGGAGAAAACACAAATTCCTTGCGAGTTCAATACAGCTCACAAATAGCTCTAGTAGAACTGGAGTAAGAGCTTCATTTTCATAAGTATGAAATAGTATTTTCAGATGTATAAGAGGTTTGTTTTCATTGCTATAAGGGCTTTATTCTCATACGTATAAGAACTTTATTTTCATTTGAATAAGAAGTTTATTCCCATTGGTGTAAGAGGCTTACTGTAATGGGTATAAGATTTTTCTTCTCACTTGTGTAAGGGGTTTATTCTGATAGGTAAAACATAATTATTCTAATAGGAAGAATATTTTTAGTCCAATTCGTGTAAGAGGCTTATTCTTATTGGTGTAAAAGGTTTATTCTAATGGGTCTAAGAGTTGTATTACCATGGGCATATAAGGTTTATTCTCAGTGGCTTACGTGGTTTAATAAAGTTAGTATAAGAGATGTATTTTCATTGGTGTACAGGGTTGATTCCCATAGGAATAAAACGTGTATTCTCAACGGTATAAGAGGTTTATTATAATTGGTATAAGAGTTGCATTTTCATTGCTTTGATGGGTTTATTCTCCTGGATATATGAGGTTTATTCCCATGGGCACAGGAGGTTTACTTTCATTGGTGTGTTTGTTTCGATGTGTTATAGAGGTTTATTTTCATTGATATTAGAGGTTAAAAAGAGAACTGTTTGTCACTCAATATACATGGAGTATTCTTTTCTCATTCTTTATGAAAGGAAATATCAGTACGTACAAATATTTTAAGCTATTAGCATGTCCAACCCTAAAATATTAGGATTATCAAAGAATAAGTATCTTAACCAATATCTGAGTATACTTAAAAATTGAAATCCTATACTTCAAAATGGCGCACTTACAAAATCACAGGTGCTACGTAGGTTACATTAATTTTGGGCTAGCAAGTTATTGTATTGGCTTTGAAATAAAAGCACATACACATAAAATAAGCTTTGTCAATACAATTAAAATGCCCTCAAATACTTTAATTACAGCTACAATGGCACATGTTGAGTTGAGTTAAGCTAGTTTGTTTATTTGAGTTGCACCTGAGCCCTTACATTTATCCGGTTGGATAAACCTGGATAAACTTATTTATCTGCACTGAAAGATTTTTATTCTTATTATTACTTACCATAAACAAGTTTCACCCCCATGCAGCTTAGTTGAATCTGGAGAACAATGACCATTCCTGCAAGAAGTTCAGCTTGTTTTCTCACCATCCTTTCTCTCAGCTCATTGCGCATCTTCAGCGCGCGATCAAACTCTTGTATTCGCGCAATGCAAGTTTTTACCAGTGATTGTCTCACTGTATGTACTTGTCCCAAAATAATTATCCTGTTATTATTAAAAGGAAAAACAGATGGTGCAAGCACAAGTATTTGATCTTCTCGGCATGTTGATATCGACGTCAAGCCCTCATATTGTCGGCTAACATTTGTGCATCACTTCGGTCTTCTCAGAGTGAAACGTTGTGGGTGATGAGCTTGTACTCGAAGAAGCGATGCCTTCAGGTACCGTCGGAATTATCATAGGCTACAACTTTTTCTTCTGTATGTATGTATGTACAAGTAAGAAGTAGCCAGTCTTTACCAAAAATCCGAATCATCTTATTAAGTGGAATATTATAAAGAGAGGATGACTGTATATAATAATAACCTTATAATGCAAGGCTGGATTGGTACCAGTAACGACTCTCGACCTTGAAAAATACCAAGACTGTCACTGACATCATTCATAAATTATCTAATTATCAACTATCCTCCATATTTCTGTGGGAATTATTGTTCTTTTTCACCACCTTATTTTTCCCAGTTACCATGAAGTCATTAATAATACAAAATCTATTGAATTATTTACAGGTGTAGTTCAAATAAGTTTTCCAACGGGCACCTGCAACATGAAACGATGTACACTTGAAATGTTTTAATCCAATAACAAGTTACTTGTAATTCTGAGTTTTTTTCCTGCATTTATAGTTTAGTATGACATACACCCATTTACCACTAAGTAATGTTTCCTTATGGGGCCAGGCTTTTTAATCACATTTCAATCAGAATGTGTTGTTTAATTAAGTTACACTTACTCCAGCAGTATATATACCGAGACTGATAACTTTGCCCCACTAGATGGCAGTAGTAATTGTAATTCCATGAAACCAAATGTTTTTAGCAATTAGGTGGGAACATATTTAATATCGGAATCTACTTCCTGGAATGATGACAATATTGGTGCTCAGCTAATGGGAAACGTCTTCTTGGCTGATTGCAGTACGTTGATGACCTTGTTAGAACTTGAAATTCTAGTCACAGCAAATAAATTATTCAAAAGGTGTGGACTCCTGTTTGTATCATAGGGTAACGTGGAATGAGACACACATTAACTTATGTCCAGATGCATCTGTGACAGAATTCAAACCTACATTGCCCAGTACTGTCAGGAAAGAGTAGTTGATTGTTAAGAATGAAAATTTAAATCCTGTTCATGGCTTATCTTGGTAAAAATGTGGTTCCAAGGTTGAATCTGAACATAGATAACTCATAATATGTACGGTAAAAGTCACATGTTTATTATCACAACTGCTTATTCCTAGGTCTAGCTGTGTGAACAATGAAAGAAACATAAATAGTGTATAATTTCTTTGAATGCAAGAATGATGACCAATGGTAAGACAATGTCTAATGGAAGGCACAGAACAGATCCGGAAAATGTGTTAGGAACGATGCAATTAAACAAAGACACTTGAGGCTTTCAGTTATGATACAAGAACCAATAGTATAGTGTAAGGGATGGGATTCACACTATGAATCATAACAGAGGTAAGAATGAAAAAATTAAATCATTAGTCATTATGGAATATGAACTTGAGGTATTTCTTTTTTACGGTGTGTCATAGTTCAAATATTTAGGGTAAAAAACACATAAGCTGAAATTTTTAGGTGTTTCATGTGCCTTTATCACAATAATCAACACACTACATGTGAGACGAAAAGGGACTTTTGCAAATTTAGTGCCACTGCTTCATATCAGGTGCTATTTTACAAAGACTTATTTATGGAAAATAAAGAAAGAACAGTACATTTTCAATGCTCTGCTAATGATATGCTATAATAACATTACGCATCTAATGTGCGATGTAAATTTAACAGACAAATATATTATCGGCCAAATAAATTTAAATAGAAACAGCGCCTTCAATTAAACTGTAATTTATATTGAGAAATGTGGGTGGAATGAAGAAACTCGAGAGGAACCTTCAACTTAAAAAACACTCAGCAGCTGATGAGTTCCACTTCAAAGGTGAGCGTGGAATCAGCAGGGATGACCGGTGGGTATCCATCCCTGCCATAAGCATAGTCTGGAGAGCAGGTCAACTTAGCCACCTGGCCAACGCTCATCTGTGGAAGTAGGGAAGAGCAATCACATATCAAATATATTGTTTGCCTCTTGAATGGATGATATCAATTTTCAGCATCCCTGCTTAATTAAAGCTACTCCAATAATTTATAGTGCAGTTCAATAAGATATGTCATTTTACTTAAAATGTATATATATAAATAATGGACACTTCAGTATATGAGTTATTGAGATAACTCATATAGCAGACTACAGATAGCAGACTACAGTATACACAACTTTGTTTCACTTTGTGTGCTCTCAGCTACTACAGTCATAGACATCTGTCAACTGCTCTCACAGTGAGGCTACGTAAAATGTCCATACAAATTGATTAATGAACATTTATTTGACAGTTTTTCCTGAGAGGCCACTGACTAGCTCTTGTTTTTTTGCTGTGTTTTTGGATAACACGTTGATGTTGTTTTAATACGTGTGATTGGATAAATTCTGCACTTGATATGAATTATCATCATTATAGTAGACATCTTAATTCTAGCAGGCAGATTGCACATGATCTAAAAATATGTAATTTCTGTCATGGTATTTCTACATGGATACTTTGTAGTACACATTTGGAATGGAAAAGCTCAAGAAGACTAAAGGAAGGCTTAAATCTCACATTGGATCTCAATGAAAATAATCAGACTTGTGACTTTTCATCACAAAGGATGGATGGATTATGAATTAATGACCTTTGATGTAGCTCAGTGCTGTGTTTGGCCCCCACGTGCCTTTATGCACGATCTCTGACCTGGATCAGGGCATCAGTGAGCCCCTGGAAAGTCTGCAACGCTACTTGGCGGTGTTAGATGCAACGATACATAATGTTCCAGAGTATTGTCAATTGAATTGATGTCCCGGGTAAGACTGTGTGTGTATTAGACTGAAGATTAAGTATTCCTTTCATTCTTTTTGAGCAGTGTAGTAACATTAAACCTCAAGATGAGCCAACTCATTTTGATCAACAGGATGCCTCTCCTCCATACCTGAGCTACGCCCTCGTCCCAACCGCGAATGACTTGACCCTTTCCAATTTTGAATACGAAGGGTTGTCCCCGTTCCCTGGAGGAGTCAAACTTTGTTCCATTCGTAAGCCTGCCTGTTGAACAACAGCAAGAGTTTCAAAAGAAATAAAGATATTATTTGTAATTTATGTAATTTTACAAAAAGACCTACAATTGGTCTTAGACATCACGTAGAACCCAGTGGGATTAACTTTATTATAACATATATATATATATACATATTCATCTGTGTTCATTTCTATAACACGTTTATAAAATGTCCTATTGCATAGTATGTCTTACGTTTTTGTCAACTTTAGAATGTCTGTTTGTTGGAGATTCTGTTAGGACTAAATTTACCCTTTTGGGATTAATAAAGTTTGTATTATCCAGTACAACCAACTAGGGCGGGATGACGTCACCGTAACGTCTACACATTCAATTTAAAGCTAACCTCTCACGGCTAGTTTATTGTAAAGTCTTAAAGTAAGAGGAACCCGCTAGCCTGGCTAAGCCTTTTCACTTAAATTTGAAAGAATGAGACTAATAAGGTATTGTATTTGTGCATTAAGGCAATACAGAAATACATTTAGTGAACTTTGGACGAAGCAGTTTAGCTGCAGGCCCGGTGTTCATGCTCATGTAAGCTAAAGAAAAATATCCAGGCTATACACAAGTAGCACCGACCCTTTATTCAGCTATCGACAAGAAAGCCTAGTTATAGTTTCTCTAAATGAGCATTCAACATCGCACATATGTCTATATTCGAATTGCTCATATTTCCTTAGTAGGCGAATTAAATAACCTTTGGCCAGTTTGATATGAAATGTGTCTTACCAACGTAGTGGACGCTAACGTTATTTCCCGCCTTCGGAAAAGTCCTCCCTGAGAGAACAAAAGATCGATTGCAAACAATTATATTCGTAAAACGAAATATATTAAAGTCACAGAGTCACTGGATTTTTCAAAACTTACCATCTCCGTTTCTAATAGTCTCGATCTGAACTCCCATTGTTCTTCCCGGGTGTGTTCCCCCTGCTCCTTCTCGAGAACGAGCTCCAAGTGTTCGTGTGTCTTTAGAAACACGGCACCTGATTGGCCCAATCACCAACGTGAGACGTGATTGGCTCACTCAATGAGGCCATTGAGTATAACGGGCCGGACCTCTCAGGCCAGAAGTACCGGGTAATAATAATAATAATAATAATAATAATAATAATAATAATACATCTAATTTATAACGCACTTTACATATGGATCAAATCTCAAAGTGCTACAAAGTAAAAGCAGATAAAAGCATCAATAAAAAATAAAATAATAGCTATATAAAAACATGACAAAAAGCAGCAATGTTAATTAAAGTTATAGGTTCTACTAAAAAGGAAAGTTTTAAGTCCTTTTTTAAATGTGTCAGTCGTCTGTTGAGTCCTCAGATGGTCAGGGAGGACATTCCACAGACGAGGGCCAGCAGAACAGAAAGCCCAATCACCCATGGTGCTGAGCTTAGTCCGGGGAAGGAGGCGGCGGTATGAGTGGGTAGAACGGAGGGATCGTGTTGAGGTCAGTGGGGTTAGTAGTTCTTTTAGGTAGGGGGGTGCATTGCCATGGATGCACTGGTGAGTGAGGAGAGAGATCTTATAATCAATCCTGCTGGAGATGGGAAGCCAATGAAGGGAATGAAGGACAGGGGTGATGTGTTCGTGTTTACGAACTCTCATCAGGATCCTTGCAGCACTGTTTTGAACATACTGTAGTCTTTGAAGACTTTTATAAGGGATCCCGATGAGAAGTGCGTTACAGTAATCCAGTCTGGAGGAGACAAACGCGTTGACCAGCTTTTCAGCATCACTAAAGATGAGTGAAGAACGGAGTTTGGAAATATTTCTGAGATGATGAACGGAGATCTTGCAGATGTGTTTGATGTGGGATTCGAATCTTACGCCGAGGTTGGTGACTGATGAAGAGAGGGGAATGTCGTGACCAGAGAAGGTAATAGTGGTTATGGAGGACAACTGGGTCTGATGTGGTGTGCCAATTAAAATTGCTTCGGTTTTGGAGCTGTTCAACTAGAGAAAGTTGTTTTTCATTCACACCTTTATCTCCTCCAGACAAGATTTGGAGAGTTGACAGGGGAGATGATGATGACAATGAAGATGGAGAGGCTGCGGAGGAACATGTGTCAGTTTTTATGTAGATTTGCGTGTCATCAGCGTAGCAATGGAATGAGAGTCCATATCGACTGATGACATGGCCAAGGGGGAGCATGTACAGTATGCAGAGAATGGGCCCAAGGACTGATCCCTGGGGGACCCCACAGGTGTGTGTCCGGGACCTTGAACTTCCAAGGGAAATGTATTCTGTTCTGTCGATGAAGTAGGATTGAAACCAGTTTAGGCCGGTGGCAGCTTGGGTTAGCTTAAAAATATGTCTGTTTTCTTTATTTTTATTGGTGTGTTTTCCTGTAGGCGCGTATTTGTCTTAAAGATGAAATTCGAGTGAGAAATGTATAGTAGTTTAAAGAAGCCTAGTACAAATAAAAGATTAAAAAATTGTTAATAAACTATTTTTTATATTTTATAGAATATAAGATCTTGTCAGGGCCTAAACATCCCTTTATGGTGCTAATGGTTTTGTCCACTCTCTGTGGGCCAAGGAATCGTAGTTTTCCACCAACCCTAACCCTAAACCTATGAAGTAGCATTAGAGCCACCTTGAAAAATAAAATCAATCTAATGTAACAAGAATGGAGTTGTAATTTTACGAGAAAAAAGTTATAATTTGAAAAGAAAGTTGTAATTTTTTAAGAGGGAAGTTTTCAAATCTAGACTAATCTGGGATTATTAGGGACATATTTTAGCTGGTGTTTATTTTTTGTAAAGTTACAACTTTATTCTCGTCAAATTACGACTTTCTTTTTATAATATCCTGACTTTTATCTCGGATTTTTTGCTCATATTTGACTTTTTCATGTTAGAGTGAACCGAATCGGATCTTTTCCAGTTCTGATCGGGGCCACTTCCATATGTGGTCCAAAATCCATCAAGTGTGGGAATTTCTTGCAGGGCGACCACAGTCTGAATTGTCAAATCGGAATTCATGCGACTTTGATATCAACGGAAGATGATGACGATGTCACAAAGGTACACCGGCTGGATTCACTTTTCGCATGGAAACATCTATTTAACCGTTATAAACATCACTATCAACTCTTTCACTATAAGTGACAGCGTTCAGTCTTACTTTTGTGGCATCCGTATTGCTTCCTTATTGACAGTATACGGTGTGTGACGTCTTTGTTATTGTTTTTTTGCGCATGCAAATCAGTTTATGGCCATGAACTGTTCTGAAATAGGACACATTATCAGAGTAATGTGAACAGCTACACGAAAAATCCGATCTAAAAAAAATATAATCTAAATTGAGCATTAACACTGGCAGAGTCTGAACGTATTCTAATACTCATTAGTATCACCCCTACCCAAGGTTACGACTACATATTGTTGTGTCAGCAGGCCATGTGACTAGAACCAGGAATCAGATAAAAAAGACTTACCTTGTCCACACAGTCTACGCTAGAAGCCATGTGGAGAAGTCCTGAGTGTAATCAGCCCTTGTTGCCAACAAAATTTCTTCTGTTCCATTGCACGTCCATGAGGACGATGTTTGACATGGTCCATTTTAGACTGCTGTAGTTGCTTACAGCCATGCCACCCTGATTACCACCAATTTCGTCTGTCCTTTTCTGGGGTAGGAAGTAAATATTCCTTCACACAATGCACAACATAGCAAGAGCCAGGACAACTCACTGTAGTCGGAAAATAATGGTATTTCTGTCAGGGTCCTCCCACAGCGAGAAGCAAGTGTTAAATTACAGACGGAAAAAAGCAGAGCATTCGCTCCTCGCTGGGGAATCGAACCCTGGACTGGAAAAACAGTTAAGGGTACGAGGCTTTAACAGAATATTTTCATATCTTTATATTTCTGTGTTGAACACATTCAATGAACAAATATTGCACTTATTGGTTGCAGCAATTTAAGTGAATTTGACAAAGTAAATAGTTTTTAATATTAAAGCACAACATAATTTCAGTGGGAAACATATGCAACATTCTCAACAGGACAGAAAAACAATGCGCTGTGTTAAAACAACAACAATTTAAGTTTGGTGGTCTAAATTAACCACCAAAAGTGAATCCAAAATTGGAGCTGTTTGAGCGGTTCCTACATCAACAACAACATAAAATCAGTTACTATGCCATGGTAGATAATATTCCCTTTTTATAAAAACAGATTTTCCTTTTAAAAGCACCATTGGGTATGCTGATCTTCTTGGCGGTATTTGCAGGCAAGCAATATGTTCAAATAATAAAAAATGCGGTTATCATTATTAAAACTGAAGGCTCACTGGTAGAGTTCTGTGAACTTCATTATTGAAATGAAATATCACAGAGAACAGTGGCACCATGTTAAAATTAGTAATACTTTAATTGTAGGTAATTACTTAATCTGGACTAAGCTTCAGCTGAAGCCACGGTGCCCCCGGTTGCACGTGAAGATGGATCATAAAGATTGTTGAAGAAGGAAAAGTCAGCTTCATTTCCGTGTGGTGTATCCTGGAAGGAAACAAATATTTTTTTGATTATCTGAACTCTGTGAAGGCTTTAAAAAGATGCTATTTTGCCAGATTCTCACGACTTACAACTAATTTGCAGTCATAGAGATAAAACGCAGAGTTTTGGTCCATGGCGTCATCGTGTAAAATTGCTGGCGGATTCCTAAAGCACACACGCAAATAAGACAATTAGCATTTTCATTGTTCTTACAGTTTGAGCACTATGTTAATTACTTATTAATAAAAAAAAAAATGTGTACCTTGTACATTGGTTCCTGTTCATAATAACGAGGAAGATGGTGATGATGACTCCAGTAAGCAGAGTCAGACCAACTGCGAGACCTACAGACAGTGCGTCTTCAGACACAGAGAAACATGACGGCTGATTTTTATTCCTTTAAAAATACAATCCATTGCACATTTAATTTTTCCATTTCCACCCAGTCTAACAAACCCCTTCAATTTTAAGTATTTTATAAATTAACTGATCGATATAGTAAAAAAATTAACATTAAAAGATGAGTTGATGGTATGATGGTGTTGGATTTCGAACAAATTCCATGAAAAGGCCAAAAAAAAAACCCAACTCATCTCACTAATAAGTATTGTTTGTAAATTCAAAGCCATATTTTTGTTAGTTCTGTGGCATGAGACTTGATTAGTTTAAGAATACCATTAAAAACAGAAATGAGTGAAATTATTACAGTGGGTGAGTGAATCTTACATTCATCCAACTCCTGTTGCTGTAAACCACCAATGGACACACAGTTTGAAACTAGAGGTCACTCAGAGAGAGCAAGTTATGAAGCTTCTACGACAACATTTTTATGGATTCAAATTGAAAAGCAGAAAATGCGCTCAGAGAGCACCAACCTCCACCAAGGGCAACACAGCACCCTGACAGACATTGTTGTGATCAGATTCATTAGATCACTTTATTAAGGACAACTTCAAATAGATTCCTCTATTAATCTATGAATTATTGCCAGCCTCGGAATCTACCAAAAACTCCAATTAACTCTCTCAGTATTTCAAATAATCTAGAACTATTCGTCTATCCTCAATCTCATGCGTTTTTCACTTCAGTGTCTCTGCTCAGCGCACTGAGAGAGGCATGTGCTGCAAGGTGAAGTCCCCACTTCAGATGGATTCTTTTATTTCATTTTGTTATCCCAGCTGTCATCTTTCAGTACGCACGCAAAGATGTTAATATGATGAACTTTAAAATGCCATTTTCCTTAAATTTTGTCTATGGAGCTTCTTGCGCATTTCCGCTATGCGCTATCACCGCCCCAAATGGCTTATAATTGAATTGAATTGTATTTATTTAAATGCTGGGACACACGTGATGTCACCAAAATGTAATCAACTCTAGGATATGCCAAAACCTACCTCTGGGTAAATGATCATGCTAATTCATCCTCCAGTTTTTCCTAAATCTTACTCACGATAAACAAACAAACAAACAAACAAACAAACAAACAAACAAACAAACAAACAAACAAACGTACAGAGGTGAAAACTTAACCTCCTCCTTGGTGGAGGTATCAGTGGATGAATATAGCCGTCAATAAAATCATACTTTATTTACTCTATTTTGTGTAATGTTGGCTAAAATCTTCAGTGCTCATCAGTTTAGTTTAGGAATGTGAATGTTACCGAAGGCACTCTGAGAGAACTTACTACCCCTTAGCCAAGTTAAGATACCATTACCTGCCCTACTATGCCTCGGATTGGCTTGGCATCTAATCACCTTTTCCACTCCGTAGAACTTTTCATTTAAATACAATCAAAACTTTTTGAGTTTTCTCAACGATAATCACGCGTCCAGACAAACAAATAGCACCATTTACATCCTGCAACTCTTCGTAGAAGAAGCAAAACTCCTCATGTGGGAAACATTTAAAGAATTTTAAACCAGAGTTATTGCTTTCAGGTTGAATGCTTCTTAACACCAAGTTGCAGCATATATATATATATGTCTATTCAGACTTACATTATATATGTAGATGATTGAGAGAGACAGCAATCACCTGACCCCCAATACCAGCAAAACCAGTAAGGTTGGGTGTCGACTACAGTGTCTCAAATACTGCACTGATCATTCTGCAGAAAATCGGTTATTTCTGAAATGTGGATGCTTCATACATTTTCATACATGCAGCAGGACCCTTTGAGAGTCTTTGAACAGAAAAAAAAGAAAATGCAGCATTTTTCAGTGACTATGGAATACACCAGCAGAAGTTAGCAGGGAAGCCACCTCACTGAATACCTCACTGACCTCGCTAAGAAGGCTGTTCCAGATGTTCCCCTACCCATAAATACATTTCAGATACAAGTTATGGGTCTAATCTGGGGTCTCCTTTCATTTTGAATTCTTAGAGAACAGCTATGTCTTTTGCAGACGCAGAGGCACTAAAAACGTAAAATACCTGATTGCCACAGCTGTAGAAATGGAAAAATGCATTGTTAACTTTAACAGTTTCCAAGAATTAATCGTTCTGACATCTAAAAAGTGACTGTATGTTCAGCTGAATCTGAGGAGCATTACAGGTTACCGTTTTTATCGTCAGGATGGTCAGAGTTGCAGACACCAGGGAGAACTGCAATATCATCTATAGCAACGTCCCCGCCTGCATTCCTCCCGCGCTGATACACAAACACAAACTATGACAAAAAAAAGTTACAACTCAGCAAAGGAATCAGATAATTCAGAGAGTGTTAGCAAACACTGCTGCTGAGTAAAGTACTAATCATATTAAGGTTTTGAAATGTTGCCTTCAATGTGACTGACACTATAAATTAATCATTTTGTCATAAGTATTTTTTTACCCAGAATGCTTGTTCATGATTTATTGGCAGACGGGCCACTTGCCACTTGTCTCCCATGTTTCCCGTCTCAGTCCACTTCTGAGTCCCTTCTTCATTGCCGCCGGTGTGCATTTGTCTATAATTCAGAACAGCAACATTTAAATTGAGCTCTTCCAAATGTCACCAGGGCACAGTTCGTGTTCAATATCAATATTCCTCAGACATTTGTATTTAGTTACCTATCATTTATGTAAACACTGAGTGTCCCAGGATTGGTGCCATACATGTGGTACCAGAAGGTCAGGCAGTGACCTCTTGTGGACGGCTGGAACACGTCACTTATCAGGAAGGATGAATCCCCCAACTCACCCACTGAGCTGTCGACATACAGATAATAACCTGGTGGAAACATCATTCACACATAATGGGATACAGTATTCTTCACTTTAATTCACTTTAAACAAATACTTACAGCTGGTGTGAATAAAAAGCACTTATGATACAACCTACATCAACCTACATTTCTGAAATGCCCCTGACTACAGATTTAACCTGTTAACTATTTGGTCAGTCTGATCCTCTGGAGACTTTGACTATGACATCTTTGCCCTCTGGGAACTCTGCCTCACCAGTGCTGTTTGCTTCCCTCTCCTTTCTACCATGCGGGTATACTTTTTCAAACCCAGTGATATCACAATGTCTTCACCGTAGATCCTCATCATGCGGTTGATCAATTCGTCGATGTCTCATTCTCTCTGCGAGCCTCTCTTCCTTCGATTTCTTCCATGTGTAGTAAGATGTAAATGGTAATTCTGCTCCTGAAACTGTTTCCACCCTTTGTGAGGAACTAAAGTTGGGGGCAGTTTACCACTGTGGTATATGCCTCATGGTGACATGTTCAGTGGCTTTAGACGTAGCGTCTATGTTCCACAGTTGTATTACGTTCATTATGAAAGTTACCACGGTGCTGTAAGCCATCTTTAGTTCAAGCACTCCAGTATCCTGGGGTGGCACATTGAGATTTTAGGCTTTATTGTAGTAAATCCAGTCCGTGCTTAGGTTAGTCTGTGGGGGTTGACGGTATTCATCATCTTTCGTCTTAATCTACATTTGTCAAGATGCTTGGACTGCTACGTTTATATTATGTGTCATTTATTGAATGTAGAGTAGTGGCATAGCTGACAACACTTTCCATGTGGCTTGTCTAGCACCTGTTGTTTTACCCTGGCTTGAGTTGGTGGTGTGATCAATACTGGGTCTGTTGTTGGAATTCGGTGAGGCTCCTCTGCCTCGGAGCCAGTCTTCCTGGTCGACTCCTCCTCCTACGTTACTCCAGCTACACATGTTAGTTTCAAAGTCACAATGTCCAGGAGGAGGACACTGAGCGTCTGTCAGCTGAACATCATCAAAAGCCATGTCTCCCTCCAGGGTGGGACCAGCCTTCACACCTTCCACCACAATCTGAAACGCCACGTGTGCAATTATAGAAAATATAGAAATACAGTGGAGTTAAAATATAGTTAATAGTTAAGTTAAAATGTGACATATGTGTATTATCCACCATTTCAAGTATAACCCCAAAACTGTATTAGCAGACCTTACCCTGTAAGGCTGAACCCGTGGCAGAAGTGAAGCTTGGGCAAATCTCCACAGTTGACCCTGGTCTCCTGTCTGAGAGAAAATAAGAGTTCGCTTCTCATCTCCAGTCTGCTGGTAAACATTCAGAATCCCCATTCCTCCGCCATACATGTGGTACCACAGCTGCACACAAGTTCTGTAACCTGATGGGCCATAGGAGGGAAAACCAGATTCTGTGTGAGACCATAACAATGCAGCATAATTTAGTTTACGTTCAATTTATTTTTACAAGTACTGTACTTAAGAACGAATTTGAGATACTTGCATAAAGAAACACATGAATTCATTTGAAAGTACAGGATATGGGTTGGTGTATATTTGTTTAGAATGTCATCCATCCATCCAATGTTCATCCAGGTTAGGGTAATCCTCAAACACTGACTCAGAAGCAACTGAACAATGTAATGTTCTTCAAACCTGAACTTCAAACCTGTTTGGATGGACTAACCTAACCAAGGTTTAGGAAAAATTCATGAAGATTTCCCCATTAATGTCTGAGTTATTGTCAGCCTCTAAAACTACCAATAACTCCAACAAACTCTCTCAGTATCACTCCAATACTCATCAATAATGGACACATTTTCAGCACCTCGACACATTGTGACATCACCACTCCAAACTGTTTCTCATTTGATTTGACTTTAGCTCATTTTATTTTAGATGCTGTGAAATGTGTAACGTCGGCAACATTCAATTGTCTCTGTAAAATAAAATTTCATGCAAATTCCTCAGTTTTTACGCAATCTTTCAAACAGACAGACAGAGACAAGGGTGAAAACATTATCTCCTTCCTTGCAGAGGCAATAATTATTTAATTAATGAGTTAACCAACAGCACTTAAAAAATTTGAGATTATTAACAGTTTATTGAGTGATATATTTTAAACAGGCAATTTAAAATAAATCTACAATTTGGTTAAAAATAATAACTCTTTTTAATGCAAAAGTTCTTGAGATTAATGTAAATGTTTGAAGTGGGGATTCCAACACCCCAAACACAAATGTCTTCCCTTCCTGAGCTTCTGCATATATGTGAGAACGAAACAATGGCAGCTAAAATCTTTTCATATGACTGAAAAGTCAGTAATACTATGTCGTCACCACAGCAGAGTCTGTTGGACATCTTTTGTGTTGATGAAATAATGATACATGAATAATTTCATGGATCATTTTTAAATCATATGGCCTCATAGAACTCAGTGTGTGGAAGAACTGGTTTGACATTTGGGAAAGGTCAGTTGCATATTTCTGACACTTGGGGATGCTGCATATACATCTACTCGAGGAGATTTTTCTTTTAAATATAATTTACTCTAATAGTTCATATTTTACTGACTAGGAAAAGCTTTTTTTAGAAAAACACTTTTTCGGTAGTAGCTTTCTAATAATAGGCCCGATAAAGTGCCAATTTGGTTAATATTCATCCATTTGAAGGGCCCAACATGATACAGTATATTTTATTTAATCTAATAGTTCCTATATTACTCACTGGGGGAACCTTTTAACATCACATTTAATTTGAAGAGTTCAATCAGGGCTATTGCTTGTAAGTTTAGGGGACAGACCCTTACTGTTCGGGATGACAGAATAGGCCTAGTTCTCAATGCATTTGTTGTAATATCTCACTATCGGACAACTCACCGGTATAAAAATGTAAACAGAACCGAATCTGAGACAGTTTACACAATAGCATTATATATTCTATAATGTAATGAAACTGTTCCATTTTCATAATATTAACCTTAGTTAGTAGATGCCAAAGGACAAATTGAAACATGAGTGGCAAAAACACGGACTGTCCCACCTGCAGGATACCGCGGTGTAAACATCTCAGCTGTCTGTCCAGCACGGTCTTCGGCAGAGGAGGACAGGTAGTAGTAATGGCCCGTGGGTGTGTTGGTGGTGTGGTCGCTGTCTGGCCCAGTGTTGGGATTGAGGGTGGGGCCCGACTGTCTGACCCAGTCGAAGTCATCTTTGGTCTCCTGTTGCCAACCACAGCTTCCCTCCTCAAAGTCACACACATCTGTAACATAATGTTTTTGAAAGCATGGTAAAAGTTATGGATACAAAAACAGTGAATCCAGCATAGGCATCCCTTTAGCCAGTTCACCAATTACCCTTTGTTTGACCACCTTTTTTAAAATATGAACCACTGCAGACCAAGAACACCCACTTCTACTAGACCTATAGCTTTGGAAATGCTAATCTAACCATCATAATCTGGTTGGTCCATATCAAGAATACTCAGACCTTTACACATATTTTCCCACTTCCAACACATCAACTTTGAAGACAAAAGATTCACTTGCTGCCTTGTAGAGAATCTCACCCACTGACAGGAGCCGTTGTAATGAGATAATCAATGTCAAACTGACTTCACTTCACGTCTGAGCCACAAAGATCCGCAAATAATCTTTAGACCAAATAATGAGATCATCAGCAAAAACACATTATAGGAATGTAAGTATTTGCTATCCAGTACAGCAGTGTACATTTAGATTTGTTTTCTAAAAAAAATAACACAGAAGCGTATGATATCTCACCAGGTTTTGGCTTTATAGATAATATTAGCAACATCCGTCGATTTGTGGTTTTGGAACATTAAAAAGATATATACAAAAGTTAGAGCTATAGCTCAAATATAAACCCGGAAACCACGGATATCTCTTCTGCCAAATGTTGTTCAAAATTGCAATATTTTTTCTTATCTGCCTTGGCGAAAAACATAAAGGAGGAAAAGTGACTGAGAGAATATGATTCGTTGTAGAGAGACAGCAGTTCTTTTAAACAGGTCTGGAGTCTCTCACTGTAAAAAAAAAAAAAGAAAAAAAAAAGGGACAAAAAGTACTAGTTTAAAAATAGTGGTAACTACGCAGTCATTATTTGTTATTACCGGAGGCAGGACATAGTCCACTGATGAAAGAGATGTCATCGATGGCTATGTCTCCGGCTTCTCCGCCCACTGTAGCCTCCAGAATCAATTGGTGGACTTTGGGCATGGTCACATGGATTTGCACCAGCTGCCACTCATCCCCTTGATTTCCCGAGTTTTGCCACACCTACAGGAAAGACAGGAGGCTGATTCACTCGTCACAATGAGGATGTGAGTAACTTTTTTGCAACACAGTGTGCTGAAACAATGCGGCTTGCACTCAGCATAAAAGGGCACTAATGTAATTTTGCAATAAGCATTTCACAACTATGTTAGCATTATAATAACAGAGTGACATAACATTAGGAACAGACTGAAATATTTCACAATCACATCTCAACACTGCTTTTAAGGGAATCAGTGTATCTGGACTATTACCAAAAAAAATATGGCCTTGTCTGACGTCTGCCTTTCCATAAAGCCTACCGCAAACTGATATCATGCCTGTTTTACCATCGTTTTCTTAATGGAGTCCGCTGTCTGCAGGAGAATCCTCAAGGAACCCACAGTCGCTCCGTACATATGACGCCAGAGTGAGAAACAGTATCCATTCTCACCAGCTGGCGGCAGTAATGGGGACTTCAGTTGGGCCTTATTTCCTTTCACACTTGGCCGGGAGCTCCTTATGAAACGATATTTCCCTGTCAAACAGCACAAGCAGTCGTTCTCAACCATTCGGCTTTTGATGCCGGAAATGCGTACTTTCTACTGTCTTTGCTCTAATATTTCACATGAAAAGAATTGAGTGGAGAAGAATCTTCATAAACGTTTTTTTCTTATTTCTGAGGATGGTTATCATCATTAGTCTCCTTAAATGACTTGAGTAATCCCTTCGGGTGCCCCTACCCCTTTACTACTAACCACTAGCATAAAGAATCTTAAACTATATTTATTATGTTTTACAATCAAATCATCAACTTAAAGTGAGACTGTGTAACTTTTACAAATAATCTCACATTTCAGGAATTTTGTCGCTTACGCCTTATTATGGCTGGAATGTCTTTCACAAGACTGAGTCATTTCTCTGTCATAATGACTTGTCTCTGCCTGCAAATGTAACTGTATTATCCAGTAATGGCCATTTCTGGTCACTCATGTGGCAATAGTGACGGTAACATGAATTTGCATTAAATGCATATTCTCAGCATGAGCACCAAAAGACTTTGAACTCAAAAGGAGACTGATAAAAAAGGTCGCCTGGAATGAAAACAACCTTTGCCAGTAGTGTGATCTCCAGCTGGCCCGGTGTTGGGGGTCTCAGTGGGACCAGACCTGCTGAGCCAGTCCAACTCATCTTCAGCCCCTTGGACCCAAAGACACAGACCAGCTTCGAACGGGCAGCTGCAGGCAGACAGAGCTATCGATGCAAAGAGAATTTCAGAATTAGCCTCAATCAAATTAGATCATTTATGAGCTGTGAAATTAAAATACTTTCGGACATGTTTTCCCAATATATTCCCCATCTATGAAAACATTTTTACCTGGTGGTTGGTATGATTTTTCACAGTTCAGAAAAGAAATATCATCCACAGCAGCGATGTAAGCTACAGCAGTAGAGTTCCTTAGGGTCCCTTTATTCTTGCTACTGAACCAAACCTAAGAACAGAAATCATCACATTCATGCTGTGGAAGAACTTGTGTCACTAACAAATAAAACTGCAAGTAATACACTTCAAACATCCTTCACATAGATACAATTTGGAAAATGTAATTTTTTTTCAGCATTCACAAAGCACCCTTCTTCACTGACAGATACTCGTGTCCCATTCTATCTCCATATTTGGGAAATATGGAGATTCTTTTCCCCCCAATTTATATGCATACAATTTTGACTAAGTAGAACTGCTGGTTAGGAAGTTATGTCCAAAAAAATGTGTTTTTCATAAAAAAGATCTCCCTAGTGAGTAAAATATAAACTATTAGAGTTAAAGATCTTCTCGAGTCGATTCATCTCATCAAATCTGGACTAAGTGAGACCAAAGGTTGAGACATAACAATTTTGGACATAAAGTTCCCTTGGAAATGATTCATAATATAGTTTTTGAGTAATCGTGTTAACACGAAGGATCCGCGGCGGCTGATGCGATTCCGATTCCATAATATCCATAATATTTTGGGGGGATTCAGAAAACTTACTGTTGGTCACCTGGTTTACTGGTGAACATCCAACTAATAACTTAGTGTATTTTATGTATAATAAGAAATACCAGTACGGATGTAATAATACAACTGATCATAAATATTTTAGTCTCATTCAGATAAACTGCATTATGTGTCATTAAATCTGATATATTTCACAATACAAAGAGATTTTAAAGTTTTGCTTGTTTCCGCATATATTTTGCATCTACATATAACAGCAATCAAAGTTTGGATGACGTTTAACAGTGACCAAACTTATTGCTGATGTTATATTTTTCAAATGTAGGTTTATGGGTGACATAGTAGAGGAAAAAATCATCAAAGTCTGCTATGCCAATTACAAATAGTATTTCTACGATACTTTTAAAATGATTTTTGTCACATACGTCACATTTCCTTTGGTCCCTTTGATCTGGATTAAAATCTGAATGTTAGCAGTCCAGCGGATACACACCGTATAAGGCTGCTGGTTCAAGCGTACTGGCAGTTGCTCTGGGGTCCAATGGGAGACAGTGTTGTGACTGCTTGACCACAGGATTGCTTCACCCCCCTCAGCTTGCTGCATAAGCACTCTGAGTGACCCAGCGCTCTCCCCGCTGATGTAGAAGTGAAACCTGCACTCAGGAAAGGAGGAAGGAAGAAGGCGAGAGTGTTGAATTGGGAGGATAGTTGATCGTAGAAAGACAGAGGCGGCGGGGAACATTCAACATTTTAATTGTATTATTTCAAGTACTCCATATAACACATATTTCACTGAGATTCAGGATGTTAATTAGAGAATGTGGCCATTAGCTGTCACGTACATAATTTGGCAGTAGGGGGATGAAGGGGGTAGTGAGGGACTCTGGAGTCTGGCCTCGCTCGGTGTGGACCCCTGACTGAAATGCACTCTCATGTAGACGCCTGAGAAAGAGAGAAAACATCCTTGTTAAGATTGAAGCGCTGAGGGAAGAGTCTACTTAAGATGATTTACGAGCAATAAACCATTCAGCCAGCCAGGACACACAAGTGTCACCTGTGTCTGTAGTGTGGTCAGTGGGTGGTTCAGAGGTGTTACTGGCTCTCTGTCTCTGCCACCTGCTCTGCCCAGAACCAGTGTCAGTCCACTGGCACTGGTTACTCTCAAATGTGCACGGACCTGAGAAATGAATGGCAGGTGTGAATAACATCGCTGGGGAAAACAGAAGGGAGGTTAACGTAACTTCACAGATCGTATAATCACAGGAGGACATCTTTAAAAAGAATTCTGCTCTTGTGACATTTTGTGCTGTAGAGAAAATGATCAACAGACTTTGAATAGATTTAACAAATTGATTTGAAACAGTATGCGTACAAAAGGGATATGAAATGAATATAAGATGAGAATTGTTGGATCATTTACTACCCTTCAGCTCATACCTCAGAAAAACTATTTGCTGCAGTTTACCTCTGAGGTCAGCAAAGGATATCATGGGTACTGTATAAAACACTAGACGATAAGGAACTGAATTGCAGACGATAATTTCTCTTTCAAAACAGTCCTGCCTCGGTAAATGTCATGTACGCTCAAATTCAAAACTACACCTGTGCTGTCGTCCCCGACAGCAAGGGTATTTGCCCGAAAAAGTCCCCAAAGTCCCCCTGATCGAACACCTTACATCAAATGTGAAGTTATTTCCACAGTATTTTAGCCAGAAAGGCTCCTAAAAGTGAATAAAATATGAACTAATAGATTAGAATATAGATAAAATACGACATAATCAAGACAGATCTCCACGAGTATATGACCCAAATTTGGACAAAATCAGACCAACAGTTAGGAAGTTATGTCCTAAATACTGAGTTTTTTGTAAAAAGCTCCCCCTAGTGTGTACAATATGAGCGATTAAAGTAAAACACGATTAATACAAGATAGATCTCCTGCACCAAATCTTCACTGAATCGGACCAACGGTCGAGAAAGTATGTAAGGCAACTGTGCCAACACTTTGCTGCCCCATTTGATTGATTTTTAATACATTTTTTGTAGTCATATTTTCATTTGTATATTATATAGCGTATATTTTTTAGCATGTGTATTCAAATATGTTTATACTTAATTTCGTGAACGTTATAATTCATTTTTGGAGCACTTTTTTTTATGCTGTTTAACAGCTCAAATGTTATTCAGCGTATGTAGGCAAGGGCCAATCATTAAATCATACTCTCTGTATTTCATCACCAAAGGCTGGCAGATGTGGTTTCGAACCTGGTACCTTCTTGCTGTGAGTCAGCCGCACTAACCACTGCATGTTCTCCCTGTGTCTGCGTGGGTTCTCTCCGGGTTCTCCGGCTTCCTCCCACAGTCCAAAAACATACAGTGTAGGTGAATTGTTGACTCTGAAGGAGTAAATGTGAGTGTGAATGGTTGTCTGTCTCTATGGTCTGGCCATGTGATGAACTGGCGACTAGTCCTGGGCATACCTTGCCTCTCACTAAATGTCAGTTGGGATAGGCTCCAACCCCAGCGACCCTAAACAGGATAAGCGGATAAAGATGATGAATGAATGATTGATCATTGGAGCAGATGAAGGATACTACAGTGTCACTTACTGAATCTGAAGCCTGCCCTCCAGTACTTCATCAAACCGTAATTGTATATCTTATTAAACTTTGTGAAATAAATCTGACTATGTCTCATTATTTTGAGCTTTTTGTAAATATGGTAGTCGTGGGATCAGTGTGTAAAGTAAAAAGGTTACCTTTTTTTCACCTGTGAGGAATTCCAAGAATCCTTAAAAGTCTTGGAGTGTAAAGTCCAGTTTTATGAGTTACTCAGTTAAAACTTTTGAAACACTGTCTATGAATTTGAAATTGTTTTTTTGTTTTTTTAGTGAATTCAGCATTTTTTAAAAATAAAAGTATTTTAGTTGTGTTGTGTTGAAAACATTCTCTCTACTTCAGCGATCTGATTTGCATATTGGGAGGAGGGAGTTGATAAAATGGGCATTGAAAACCCATGTGATTTTGGGTTTTCAATGCCCATGCCCGGAATCTTACAGCAGGGATAGACTGCCGGACCACTCATGAGTGGGTCACCAAGGACACATGGTAATGCCCAATCGGAACTTTTCATAGATCAGTAAATGCAGTACAGCTCACCACAGCCATCCTCATCCTCCCCCTGGGGACAGTCTGGATGATAATCACACTGTAAAGTTGCTGGAATACACACTTTGGCAGCTGAACGCCAGCAGAAAAACTCTTCATCCTGTAACCATAGCAAGCAAAAAGTGTTTTTTTTATGGAGTGCCCTATTTTTCACAGAATTACATTAGAGCGTGTTGTTACCTGACAGGGGTGGGTTGGTGTGGTTGATGATGAGGTTGAAGGTGTGGTGTGAGGCGGGGGGGTGTTGGAGGATGTAAGTGGGGCAGAGGTGGTTGATTTGTCAGGCAGCTGGTTGTTTTCAGGGTCAAATACACACTCCTCGGAGAAAGAGATGTCGTCGACTGCAACAAGACCTCTTGGACCTTCGGCTTTCTCATATCTGAAGACGATCTGATTAGGAAAAAGAACTACGTTTTAACTTCTATGCTACTTTTGGTCTACTTCTGTTATTATGAAACATAAGTGAGAAACTGAATCATAAACAGGATGACAGGAAAGTCAAAGGCCACATTTTGTGATAGGGATTTTTCCCTTCTTTCATACATCAATTTAGACAATTGGAGAGTCCCTTGATATACAAAACATTGCTTATTTACTCATAGAGCAATGAGACACTCATAATACACTCTCCTTATGAGGAACATCTCAGAATCCCACTACAAAGAAGAGACCCACCTAAAATGTTGACTATATGTGTTTTTATTTATATTTCATTCAGAATGAATGCAATTTTTCCATCATGTCAAGGAAATGTAGATAAATTAAACAAATTGAAAAAAAAAATTGCATTCCTGCAAATTTAAACTGTAAAACACGACACATAATGTTTTTATTCCGTTATTATAGACAAAATCCAGAACTTCTGAATACACATAATGTGCTTATGAATTGATTTATTACTCATGTATTATGCATAAATTATACAACATTACAAATAAAAACAATGCATTTCTATTTAGTTATGGCCACATGGAGTCAACATGATAAAACATGTTGTGTTAATGTAATCTTTTAAAATTTAATTATTAAATACACATTTAATAAAATGTTATTGTTTTGTATTTTTTTCTTCAAGTTCTTATCAAATGTTAATTATAGCCTACAGCTTAATAGATCTCCCTGCTGGAGAAAAATCACTCAGAGAGTGCGAACCTCCGCCAAATGCCAAAACCTACCTCTGAACCTACTCTTAAACAGATATTGTTTCCTCATTTAATGTTCCTCTCCAGTATAGAACATCAAAGGCACGAAGCACAACAGTACCCAAGGTTTAGGAATAATTGAAGCAGATTTCTCCATTAATGTGTGCTTTTCTGCCTCCAACAAGATCTCTGACTAACAATCCGCATAGATAGGTTTATTCTTTATTTCGTTTTATTTCCTGTTCTGCTCCCAGACCCTCACCAAAGAAACATCAAAGGAATCAAAGGAACATAGGCACATGAGTTCCTGTTCCCCCTAAAGGAACATTGAAGGGACGGAGCTGTGAACAATAATGGACACTACTACAAAAAACACAAAAACAACAATTAATATTTTAAAATTTTTAAATGCTGAGAAACACCTAACGTCTCCAAAATGTAATCAGGATATGCCAAATTCTGCCTCGGGGTAAAATTTTATGCAAATCCGTCCATTAGTTTTTCCATAATCTTTGTCACAAACAAACAGAACAGACACAAAACCACACAGGGGTGAACACAAAACCTCTTTTCTTGGCGTAGGTATCAGTGTGCTGACAGGAGCTCAGCAGAGGTCAGAGAATCCTTTGATGGTTCAAAATTCCCTGTGGGCTCGTCATAGTAGCAAAACTCATTTTTTATTTCTCACTGACCTTGCTATGGTCTGAGGAGGAAAACGTGACCACTGCTCTCTGCCAGCTGTAACTCGAATGGTTCGGCCTGAGCCATAATACAGTGTCATCACAGCCGGACCTCAGCGTTCTGGACCAGACTTTCAGAGTCTCTGCTGAATCACCCAGACTGAAGAAGAAGAATCTCACCTAGAAGGATACGACAAGAAAAGCTGATGATATGCTCTGAAGACAATAATGAATTTCTGTTTCTGTTTTTGTTTGTTGGTTTTTTGCATACAAAAGGGTAATATTAACTTAATAAATACAAATAGCAGAAATTTATCACTGTACCATATTCAGACAGTTTTATTAAACCGTCCCAGATTCGAAAACAATTGACTGAAATAAGTTTGACTGCAGTCAAATCATGTTCCACACACATCTGAGACGGATGCTGAATGCATTTTCAACGTACCAGCTGTGTGGTTGTAGAGACAGCGACTGACACATTGCAACAATTTTTGGAAGGATGTTGTAGAATGTGGTGCAGACATTTTGCGCCAACCCGGTAATATAATTCCATCATCATCAACATCATAATCATCATTTGATTGCAACACCTTGGTTTCAACAAAGATTTTCATTTCCATCATTCCTCATCATGTTTGCATTTACCTCTAAACACGTGCATTCACAGATTGTGACTCATATGTCTTGTTACTATATTATTTCTGAAAGGTTTAAGCCTTCCATGTTGATTTTACACACTAGGTCACTGATACTGTACCAAATATGCATCTACATATACCCACAGTGCAGTTTGAGCTGGGTAGCAAGGTTTTGGAGAGAATCTCTGATGTCTGACCCTTTTCAGTCAGAGTACCAGGAATGACAAAGTGACCTGTATAAAGAAATAACATTTAAGGAACATCATTATTTGACACTAACCATCTAGTCACTAGACCTTTACCCACTCCTAGTGGGTAAAGCCAAAATCTGTAAAAATGATTTAAAGCAGCTGAGCTTATACCTGCAGCAGAGTTTTGGGTGTGGTCCCTGGGTGGCCCGTGTTTGGGCCAGGCCTCCTGTCCTCTGTGACGCATCCACTCAGCTTCAGATGTATCCACGTCACTTCCCGCCCACGCACACAGGTTGTGCTCAAAGTTGCAGCGCTCAAACCTCTGCTGTTCTAGATTGTGATTATTTTCAGTTAGTAGGGAGACAAAATTAGAAGAGTTACATCGACCATGTGACCCTACTAAGGCCTAATAATCATGAACAGACTCCTAGAAATGTATTATGATAATTATTATGCTGATTATTTTCACAATTTCAATTCAGTCAGACTAAATATTAACATTCTCTCTGGTCAAGCAGGCCTTTAAATGTATTTTAATGTTCAACCAACAGTTAGAAACCAAAGACATCAAGTTAACTCAGTCCCACCTCCACCTTAAACCGGTCCGTCACTCCTACTGTGCCCCTCACCGCTGTCATACTGCTCTCAAACACATCTGTCACAGGCCTTCTTTAAATCCACAAAGACTAAATGTAACTCCATTTGACCTTCTCTACACTTCTCCATCAGTACTCTCGGAGCAAAAACATCACATTTGCTCTTAATTGGCATGAAACCATACTGTTGCTCACATAACACCATATTATTTGAACCTAGCTTCCAATACTCTTTCCCAGATCTTCATCGTGTGGCTCATCAGATTTATACCCCTGTAGTTACTACATCTCTGAACTAGTTACTACAACTATCACTCTTGTTCTTGAAAATCATCGCGATCACGCTTTCCCTCCATTCTTCATCCATCCTCTGAACCATCTAGTTAAATTCTCCACTTCCCTCGCAATGGGTATACCATCAGGACCAACTGCCGCTCCCTTCTTCATCCTCTTTAACGCCGTTCTCACATCACCCTTACTAATGCCTTGAACTTATGGATTTACGTTATCCCATCTTCCACGCTTCCCTGACTCTCATTTTTTCATTCATCAGTTCACCAAAGTACTCCTTCCATCTTTCCCTCACACATTCCTCACTTGTTAGCACATTTCCATCTCTATCCTTAATCACCCAAACTGGCTGCACATCTTTCCCATCTCAATCCCTCTTCCTCGCCAATCGGTACCAGCCCATTTCCCCTTCTTTAGTGTCCAATCTCTCAGACAACTCGTCATAGGCCTCTCGTTTAGCCTTTGCCACCTCACTCTTCTCTTTACACCTTGTCTTTTTCTATTACTCTCTTTTTTTGAAGAGGACATGTGAAGGAAGAATTCCCCATTACGTACGGACAAGACAGAGAAGGTTAACTTTATAAACCCCCTTAGGGGGGACCCTAAAAATCAGAACGGGGGGGGGGGGGGGGGGGGGGGTGGCGACAGTATGGGGTGGAGGGACTTCATTCAGGAACATTGACTGTAAGGGTGTATCAGTATTTCTGATCTATCTAACAGTTCATCAAAAGTAATACCCACCACAGTTTTTCTCATCTGACCTGTCCCCACAGTCATCACTGAAGTCACACACACGGCTGTGCTCCACACACACACTGTTGTTGCACCGGAACATACTCTCTGGACAAAAAGGCTGAGGTTCTGGAAGAAACACAACAACATTTTTCATGACTGTCAATCTGCCGCAATGAGACAAAATTAGTCAATGCCACAATACGAGCAAAAATAAAGTATAAATGCATCAATGCAAATATGAAGAGAGGAGGAGAGGAGGAAGAAAATGTGGAAGCAGCAACAGTACGAATTAATTTCTATTGAACAGGCTCTGCCTAAAAAACCTGCCTGAACTGTATCCTAACCCAAATGACAATCTCCTTCAGGAATTGGTTTTATTTGATTTATTCATTTTTGTTGTTTTGTCTCTGCTTTTTATGTTATTTTAATTTTTTATCTCTGTTGAGGTTGATATTTTGCATCTTTGAAAGAAAAAAAAGTAGTCCAAAAAGTCTCCAGCTTAAAACAAATATGGTGTAGTGTGCAGGTCAAGCAGGTGGGCTACCTGGCAGGGAGCAGTTGGTGAAATCAATGTCATCAATGGCGATGTGTCCAGGTTTAGTGAACTTCCTGGAGGCTTCAAATGAGATGGTGAAGTCCTGAGGTAATCGACCAAGCGTCACCTCACCATAATGCCAGGAATTTTGTTGGCTACCAGATAGCCACCACAACGTGGTGGTCCTGGAAGCCTCATTTAGTGCTACATTCAGCCCCTCTATGTCTGCAACAATGTTGAACGTTACAGACTGAATGCAGAAACGTATGCCATACAAATGAGCAATAACTTGGGAATTCATGGTTGCACATACTGGAAACGCAAAACTTACCGTCTCCATACGTGTTGTAGTAGAAGTGTAGCGTGCAGTTGGTGCTGGCCTGTTTCATGGTTGGACTCTGCAGCGCAGCAGGGTTCATGCTATCCCCTCGCTTACGCTTCACTGCCATGTACCAACCTGGAAGAATCAGAGAGGAACCCAGGGAGACTGAAACCTTACTCGTTGTTTTTGGTCAGTCCTGTAACACCACGGCGGTAGAATGTTTAAAGCAATGGTAGGTGTGAAAAGCAGTGTCAAGTTTCATCACAATGAGGAAGAACTGTCCTGAAATGGCTCTTAGTGTACGGATGATATCATGCGTTACATGTTTTTTCCTGTTGTCTCCTGAGGTTTGATCCATTGTGATACCTTTTACAGAGTTCTGGCCAATATAGGGATATATGGTGCTACCAAATAGAACCCTGCATTTAATTTGTGTGTGTTGGCAGCTGATCTAACAGGATTGTTATAAATCAAAGCACGAAAGTGAGTTCATATTTAGCATAAGCATCAAAGAAAAGAAAGCCTGACCATGACAAAGATGGGGATATAGAAACTGTGGCAAAGACTACACACATGCAACATTGGCGCTATACACATTATAAAAGAGGAACCACAAGAGAAATTTCACTTCCATGTTCAGCTTCTTACACCCTTCCACCAGATTTATCATTATAATACCTAAAAGGCTTTTATGATCTAATATCTCTGCTCATTGCTATAGCAACCTCATGCTGCTTTCCCCTTGTGTGAAGGGTAATTCAAAGACTTCTATACTGCATTTCTGCGCTTTTTGCGTTGCTGTGATTCCAGTGGAATGTCAACAGTTATAGAAACCTCTTTGCTCTGACTTGAATTGTTTTCTGTCCTGTAAAAATATTCAAGCGGCCTCAAGGCTGGAGGAAGGGAGAGTATGATGGTGCAGTCTGGGTAAAGCCGGTAACTTGTCCTATCACAAATAAAGACAGTATTGGAAGAGTTAGAGTGTGGCCTCACCGAGTTCAGTGTCCAGAGTGTTGTCCACAGAGGGTCCAGTGTTCTCAGAACCATTCCTCCCTCTCACCCACTGACACTGGCCAACACTGATGTCCTTCCAGGCACAGGTGCCATTTTCAAATGTACAACCCTCAAATCCCAAACCTGTTTCATTTACTATAAAATCAATAACAAAGTTTTAATTATTATTAGTAAATGGTAATCAAACATAGTAAATAAATAAACTATTAAGAAAAATGGTATGTACCTCCACAGAATCCTGGTGTGAGACTGATATCATCAATAGCAATGAATCCTCTGTTTTTGCCCTCAGCTATGATCAGCAGCTGAGAAAATCAGTGATTGTTATTAATAATATAGGCATGCATTCTCTTATTATTACCATCGCTATCTTGAGTCACCTGGAATGGTTTGTTGGTCTTTAGTGTCTGAGAGAACCTCGTCCAGCTGAGTTCACTGCTGTTAGTGTTAAACATCAGATCCTCCTCTGACGGCCCTGAACGCCTGAACACCTTCAACGTGCCCGAGTGGCTGTCAGACAGAAAAATGTCATGTTCCTGAGTCAGACGTGAAAACATCTTTGATCAGAATTCCACAAGCAAATGCGACGTTGAATTGCGATGCAATGTTTCCAAGAAAAAAAATGAAAAAAGGTTATTTGAGTCTTGCATAAGATTTTTTACTCTTTTAAAAAAAATGTGGTTAGGATGTAAACATAGCCAACTATGCATTAATTGAGTTGGTTATACTGTTGGAATTTTCGAGTTCTCGATGAATTGAACGTATTCTATTTTCTGTTCCCCATTAATGAGATGCTTTCTGTAAAACAAGAGTGAACTCTGCTATGACATAGTTTTAGTCTTGCTTAAAGTGGAAGGTGACTTGTGTCTAACTGACATTTGTGCACACTTCTTGAGGAAGTCAGTGAGGAAACTAAACAGGATAAAGAGAATAAAGTGCATCCTGGCTTTGTCACATCCTGTGTGGTGTGAAAAGCTTGTTGATTTGTAATTTTCTTTTGCTGACCTGCCATCCATCTGGTACCATATGGTGAAACAGGAAGCACTGTCCTTCAGATGGATCCATTCTGAAGATACCTGTGCAAAACTGCTGTGATTTTGGTGTAGCGATGAGCTCAGCAAGAACGAACCTTATAAAGAAATCAAATAAAAACAGAAAAAACAAACATTTGTGAATGCTTTTAAGTGCTGCTAATTTTGACTTCTCTATTTCAAGTTTGCTAACTGGTTTTCTGACAGCAACAGGAATAAAGTCTGACATTAAAAATACAAGTCAACTTGACCTATGCTGTCATCCCTGACAGTAAGAGTATAGCCCCGAAAAGTCAGCAATCCCCTTCGTTGTAAAAGCAATGCCCCTTATTGATTGTCTCAAAACAAATCTCCATTGTATTTTTAGTGAAAAAAAGCTCCCCAAATTGAAACCGGACCGGGGTAAATATGATAGTAGTAAGATAGATTTGGTTAAGTTGATTCATATGCATTAAATTTGGACTAAATTGGAATCAATGGTTGAGAAGTTATGGCCTAAAAACGTCTGGAGATAAAGCTTACCCTAGTGTCAGAAATTTATAACTGATCTGTCCCAAAATCAATGCAGTTCCTCCTCTCACTAAAGTCTATACTGGTAAAAAGTTTAAAAATGATCCATGAAGTAGTTTTAGAGTTATGTTCGGAAAACTGTTTTTTTTTGTAAAAAAGATTTAAAAAAAGGAACGCTCCCCCCAGTGAGTAAAATATGAACTACACTAGTCAAATATGATATACAGGATAGATGTCCTTCAGGAGAATTCGGACTAAATTAGCATTAGAGTGAATATAAGTTATGTCCATAAAACATTGTTTTCAATAAAAAGCTACCGCTAGTGAGTAATATATGAACTACTAAAGTAAAATAAAATGTGTACATGATAGATCTACTTCATACGAGTCACATGCACCAAATATTGGACTGAATGGAACATGCCATAATCTAAAAATGATGGCAGAAAACATTTTGGAGATAAAGCATCCCCCCTAGCGCTTCACAGGAGCTGCCCACTGCTCCCTCAGGGATATGTTGTACTATGTTGTACTGTGTGTGATGTACTGAATGTGACAAATATAGGATAAATAAATTAAACTAAATCAAATCAAATTAAATTAAATTAAAATTAAAATTAAATCTGTGATAGAGGCGACAATCCATCATATCCCTGTCTTTTCCAGATATAATAAGGAACAGACTGTCTCAGTTGTACAGTATCTACAGTAATTAACTATCGATTACCTCCACAGTTGAAATAAGTAATTACCAAACCCTTTATTTCTATTTATATCCCTGGAAAGTCGTTGGATCTGCGGCGGACGCAGCGGACGCGGCAGACGCGGTCGTTTAAAGTGGTCCACAATAGCTGAAATATTTATGAAAAAATGAATTACCTCTATTTCTGAGATATTGTTCACTTCGATACAACGACTTCTTTGTTGTTGTTTTTTGTCTTGAAAGATTATTTTGCTGAGGCTCTATGATACATACCACGTATAAGATCTCTACTCCAATTACGTGTTTATGTTTTTCTCATCTCATAATATCAAGTCATGTCTTTTCTTATACCCTCTGGGGTCTGAGTGTTGTGGTCTGTTGGTGGACCCTGGAAGCCTCCGCTGGACAGCACCCAATCATGTCCATGTTCTTTCTGCACATTGACCCAGGTACACTGCCCTGACTCAAAGTCACAGCTTCCTGGAGGACTGCATGCTCCACTTCTCACAGAAATATCATCTAATTTCACTGCAGAGTTCATGCCTGGCACATGGACGTCTTTAAACACCACCTGGTAAAAGACATGATCACACACAGTATGTGGTTTAGTGGCTCACCATGAAAAGTGGAAGTTCGAGGTAAGGGATCCTTACATGGAATTTTGCAGGGGAGGACACAGTGACCTCGGCCAACTCCCAGTCTGCAGAGGGCGCTCCAGATCGTTGCCAAATGGTATCAGTCAACTGCCCGCTCATCAGTACATGCACGGAAAGAATGTTTGAAGAGCCTGCAGGTATCCAGTACCTGAAGAAATACAATAGAAGTTCTTTGGTCTTCATCAGACGATATTGTATAAGTGAGAAGGCAGCTTTGGACTCACCAGAATCGTACACATATTTCTGTAGTTGAGCTTAATGAAGATGTGAGCAGCTGAGCTCCTACTTCTGTCTGTGTAGAGTTTGATGTCACCACTGTCATGAAGAATCCTGCAGTGAAGGAAGAGCTGTTTCAACTTTTTTTTTCATTGTTCAGTGTTCATTCAAAATGTATATATGTAGTATTTATCCTTTCCTCTGTAGTCTGTTAAAGGGACACTCGTTATTTTTGTAAAAACAAGGTACCCGGAAAGTTTTAACCGTGAACAACAGCAAAGCTGGCAGTTCATTGTGGCAATTCCTCAGGCACAGCGTTCCTATCGACTAAAAGCTATTCCCAGGAAGAGTATAAACTTGTCGGATATTCTTTTGAATTGAGTCTTGTATTTTTTTTTATCATATTAGTCAAGAAGGGTATTCTTTTTTTGTCAAGTTTTGTTTTGTCTACATTTTTTAATACTCTAAGTATTTTGGTCTAATTTTAAACACTGAAAAGTGTCCACATTCTGAATTAAGAATCAGCTTTACAGAAAGTGTTACTTTAAGCAATACATCCAGATGTGCAACGTGTTCTGGTTAACATCTTGTCCATTTAAAGTTTGAAAATATGGTTGCTCAGACTTCTTATCATCTAATCGGTGGCTTAGCGAGTGAAACGGTGAGAGTTTGAGCTCCAGCTCTCCTGAGGGAAACGTCAGAGGGATCCAACTATTAGTTAGGATTCCCAGTTCAGAGGTGCCCGATTTCCTCCTCAGCCAATGCAGTAGAAAGTGCACTGGTAGAAAGCCGGAAATGCTAACTTGCTGATGTATAGCTGCCGAAATGATAAGTGAACTTCTCTCCACCCACCCTGCTTGCACTCGCCACTTCACCTCTGTTCCACACTCCCCGTTGCTCTGAACAGTTGACCCCAAGTACTTAAACTCCTGCACCATCTTCAACTCTACTCCTTGCATCCTCACCGTTCCACTTGTTTCCCTTTCATTCACACACGTGTTCTGTTTTGCTGCGACTGACGGCTATTCCTCTTCCCTCCAGTGCATACTCTCTCTACATAATCAAATGTCATCTGTCATAGTGTCCAACCTCCAAACTCCTGTCTACTTTCTTCATCTCTCTTGCTGTCCCACTTCTTCTTCGCTGACCTTGTCCTGCTTATACTCCCTGATCCTCCTCATTCCACAGCCAATTCTCCTTATTTTCTTTCCTCCGTCCGGATGACACACCAAGCAACCTCCTACCTTTCTCCCTTATCACGTTTGCTGTAGTTGCCCAGTCATCTGGCGGTTCTTCAGCACCACCCAGAAACCTTCTAAACTCCTCCCTCTGATTCACACAGCAGCCTTCCCTCCTGAACTTCCACCATTTGATCCTCTGCTCTGCCTTTTTACTCTTTTACACCACCACAACAATCCTACATACTACCATTCTATGCTGTCTGGCTATGTTATCCCCTGTCACCACCTTGCAGTCTCAAATCTCTTTCAGGTTGCATCTTCTGCATAGGATTTAGTCCCACTTTGGCACCTACCTCCACTTTTATATGTCACCCTGTGCGCCTCCTTCTTGTCGTCATATTTGTTCACCACAGATATTTCCATTCTTTTTGCAAAATCTAACACCATCTGCCCTTCCAGGTTCCTGTCCTTCACAACATACCTGCCCATCACCTCCTCATTTCATCCAACTCACACCAGAAATTCTCTTTCTCTTCCAACTCATGAACAACTGTGGGACATAAGTGCTGACAACATTCAGCATCACACCTTCAAGATCTATCCTCATTCTCATCATACTGTCCAAAACTCTCTTCAGTCATTTTTAAAGACCTGACAGCAATAAGAAATATTCACATTGGCAAAGCAAAATTTAGTTGAGCTGTTAGAAATCATCCTGCATCCCTACAGATTTTTCCGTTAGTCACAAAGATGTAGCCTTTCGGCGTTTTCAGAGCTTTCTTGATACAAGAACAGTTTTCTACTAACCATTTTCAGTCCCATAGCTGTGATCCACCATGTTTAGTGATCCTTGTTGGCGAACCCAGCGTCCCTTGGGAATGATAGCGTTCTCAAAGCCACACCAGCCGGAATCAAAACCGCACGTCATTTCAGAAATGTCTGAAATGATGTAAAAAAAAGAAAAAGTCAATTTTGTAACATCTAGTAGACCGTAGATGAACATTAGGCAATGGTGCATCTTCACTTACCCTGATCACTACAGAGCCCCTCCTTCACTGTGATGTCATCAATGGCAATGAATCCTTCACTGTTAGTGTTTCTATGGCCAGTGAATATCAGCTGTGAATGAGTAAGGGATGCAGGAACAGGATTTAATATTTTATTTTATTCAAATCATTTTAAATGTTTTTACTTTGTGTAAACATTTATCAGGATCCTGATAAAATAGAAGACATGAATGAAATTCAAATGAAGATCATTGGTCGCAGACCCCTGGTAGAGCACCCAAGTTTGAGAAAAACACATATCTCGAGTTTCTTTCTGTCCCTCAATTTCTTGGTCATATTTTTTTTCTTTGGATTTAAACATCTTTAAAGCTTTTCAAGGCAAATATTAATATATGCAAATCATTTTGATCAACTGATTACAAAGCATGTAATTAATTAGATATATATTTTTTAAGGGCCCTGATACTGCAGGCCTCATTATAAACATCTCAGCCTGTAAATTACATGAAATTGCAGTGAAGAAATTCCCAAAGAGACAAAGATGGATTTTACATCATGTAATTTAAGAGCAATCATCAATTTATTTGTCCAAATTAAATTCTCAAATATAAAAGGTCCCGCTTAGAATATGTAATCTCACAATTAATTTCACCGTCTGAAACCATCCCATTGTGTTTAACTTTTTTTGCTCCATACATTGTCAGTAGCCATGGGTGTTGTTGCAAATATAAGTGTGGTTGTGACTGAATTCACCCGATGTGCATTGTTCATGTTGATGGTGACATGGGCGTTAATCCATTCTGGATTTTGGGTCCCTCGGCGAGTCCAGACTAACTCTTCAGAGGACTCCTAGAGCAAAGTAAGATCTTATAGTTCAAAAATAATTATGTTGTAAAAGCTTGGAAGTGGTAATAACTAGAGTACGTACTGCAAGAACCAGCAGATCTAGGCCGGGTACCGATGGGCCGAGGATGTGGTACCAGAATCCTACACAGATCTGTGATGTAAGATTGACGAGAGGGACGGACAGGGCCGCTCTCTCTCCGTCCTTAGAGCCAGATCCATTCAACAGCAAGAATGAACCTTCACAGAAAAAGAAAACGGAAAGGCTGCCAGACAGAGAGACAAACCACTGGATGTAACACGAGACAGATTATTATGGTCTGGCTCTTAATATAAAGGGCTGCAATGACTATTCATTTCAGAATTTCAATATTGATCATTTTGGTCAATGAAAACTGCAGAACCATTATATGAAAAGTACAATGATCCTACAGGCGACTGATGTTCTTCAACCTCCCACCCTCACTGCAGGTTTTTTAAGTCTAGTTTATCTCCGGTGTTCAAAAATATTCTCAGTTTTGTGTTGCTTTTGCTTTTATTGTTAATCAATACCTTGGTCGTTTCCGACAGTATGGTCATACTGAGGTCCGTCCCATGGCTGGTCCACTTGAAGGCCCCTAGTGAGACTCCAGTTCAAGTCATCACTGACATCCTGAATCCAACTACATAAACCTGTTTAAAAATATAGAAATCCTGAAATACCATATTTGTAACACAGGTAGTTAGTTAAATAGACACTATATTAAATGTGTGTAATCCTATGAGTCACCATGTTCAAAAGTGCAGTCCATGGTGGAGACGGGCGCAGCGGTGGTGGGGGTGGTGGCAGGGGTTGGGATGGCGGTTGGCATTATCTCATCACAATACTTGCCTTTGATGATTTGGACATCATCCAGGGAGAGGCTCTCGAGCAGTGAGCCAAAATTCCCGGCTCGTAAAACGATCTGTGGTTACGGATGGTGGTTGGCTGAGGAATGTTTACTGGTTTATCCAGGAGCAGGATTTACAAGGAAATGTTGTTTGAACTGGTACCTGGTGAGGCCCTGATGCATTGTAGTCCACCCTGTCATGGATCCATGAGTCATTCCTATATCCTGTTCTGTTCCATACAGGACGCAGTCCAGAAGTCTCATTCACCAGCACTGTCAGTGAAATTTCTGAATGACCTGGAAAAAACAAACCGCATCAGCAACAGTATTAAAAGTGTGGTTTTTTCTTTTTTACAAGTTTGTACTTTTGCAATTTCTTGTATATTGCTGTGTGTAAGAAAATTGCAGCATAGCATCAAGGGATTATAAAAACCCTGTAAACCTATATTATACATAGTCCTCTTGTTTACCCTCCTATGTGGTCAGGAAAATAGTTAATTACACCGTCTGAGAGTGTGATATGTTCTGTGTCAGCATAAACTTGTCGACACTCATTAAGTAGGTAATAAGATAGTAAGCAAATTAGTATCTATTCTAACTATTTACCTGGTTAGAACATCAGGGTCCACAGTAAAAATTAAATAAAAATTTTATAAAATTTTTTAGTATGGACCCTGATTTTGTCACTTTGTCTTTTTAAATGGTCAATTCCATTTTTATGTTCCTTATCATCATATTTTTAGATGTATTTATTTATTTGATCATTATTCAGTTATTTTGATCTAATGTGCATTCATCCATGATTATTCCATTTATGTATAATTTCATATATAGCATGTTTTTGACTTCTATGTTTTCTATTATCTGTGCTGTTGATATCTTCACAAAGACACAATTTGATTTAACTTAATTTGGAAATTTGAAGGTATAGAGATGTCTATACTTCTGAGTCAAAACATTAACTAACTGATATGTAAACATTTTAGCAATCTAGGTAACATTTGGCTAAAACTCCAACAACCTTCAAAGCAAATTAATTTGTGCATATATTTATGAACCATGGCTTTAGGATATATGTAAAGATAGTTCAAACATTTATTTTCCAAGCAAATTCAATATTCAAATAGTTTTACCAATGAAACATAAAACTGAACTGACCTTCATCCAACCACCCCACAACAAAGTGCCACATCTCCAGGCAAGCTTGGTCTACTGCCTCCATCGTCTCACTCTCCAGCTGGGCGATTTCTTCTCTGTTAGGTTCAAACGGCTTGAAAAATGCAAAGTGACCTACATATGAAGAGAAAACACTTAAATCATACATCCGCAAGAACCAGAAAAACATATCTTACTCAGTCGCCGATTCAACCGACGTAAGCCAGGTGATTTAAGCACGTAAAGCTTGACAGCAAATCAAAACCTACAGTACTAATTCAACACAACCTTTTCATTCAACCAGTGACTGGGAAACTTCTGGAAGGCTCGAAACCACCACTTTGGACAATTCAACTGGTAAAGAGGCGCATTGGTAACAGGTGATAGTATGATGGAGCATCAACATTCATAGGCAAACATTAGGAGTGTTCTCCACTTGAGGAAAATCTATCTATGTGGACAAACAGTCCAACACACGGACAAAAAACAACATTGAATGCCTATGACCTTTGATCCCTTAGGTGACACTGCAGGAAAAAACGTCATGATTCTATGCGGCATATTACTACATGAGGTTGGAAACACTTTGGAAAAAGGTTGCCAGAAATGCCGACAACTTAGGGGCGCAAGCTCATCTGGAAGTGGAAAAAGGGTTCAATGGTCAAATGTGAGTGCACATTTCAAATATTTCTTGGAAATTTCTTCTGGACTAAAGTGGAAAAGGACCGTCCAGGTTTCAAAGTAACGTATCTGTGTTGGTTTGGGAGAGTGTTAGTGTCCATGGCATGGGTAACATACATGTAATCATCACCTTTCAGACATACACATCTTGAAAAACTTCAGGACCACATATGCCTTAGTCGTCTTTTTCAGCCCTGCCCCTACATGTTCCACAACAGACCTACATGCTGCTGTCTTACAACATTGTAGGGGTTCAGAGTAAAAGATTCTGGTACAAGATGGCTTTCTTTATAGTCCACACCTGCCCCCCATTGAAATTGTGTGGGAGTGGATAGCACTACTACCTCAAGCAAGAAGGTTCCAGGTCCAAATCCACCTCTGACCTTGATTCCGGTTGGTGATGTGTTTTGTTCAAGTCATGTTGTATTTTTTTTCTCATGAATACTGCTTCTTTGCCAATGGGCATTTGTTTGCTGTAGCATAGGTTTCACCCTGTTCCTGAGCTGCCGGCGAGGGGTTTTTCAGTGAAAAGGAGACATTGTGTTTTGGCAGGGTTCAATTTGACCCTTCACATATTTGACAAGGTTTTCTTTTCACGTTTCCCATTATGAAATTTTTTTTGGCATTCAGTGTTTGACCTTTTGAATTCGACCAGTAGCAAATGTCATCTGTGAACTGTGAAACTTTGGCATGGTGAAGGGGTGTACATATCAGAGATCCGTAGAAGGAAATCCAGGGGACACAAAACTACAAACTGGAGAACTCCTGCCAGGGGCATGAAGAGTGAAATGGTGGAAACTATTTTGACATTGATTTGAGTTGTTGAGAATATCTGAGAAGATGAATTGGGTAGCTTTGGGAAGTTTGGGATGGTGTCCAGTAGTCTGTATTTGAGTTAATTATGTCACACCATGTCAAAAATGTTTCCAATATCAAATGAATATTGCTGGAGTTGTTTCTTTTTTATGGAAGTTACTATGGGTCTCTCCTGATAAGCCAGAGATGTTGTCCATATTTGGTCTCCCTTTCCTGACAGCAGTTTGGTGAATCAGCAGGAGACCCATTGATTCTATGTTGTTAGTGTAGTGGGAGATCAGGATCCTTCAGATGGTTTTCCAATGTGGCTGAGAAAATTTATAGTGCAGTACGCTTGTGAGGTTATGTGGGTCTGTTCCTGGTTTGTGGATCATAGAGGCAACTGCCAATATCAATAGCCATTACCATGTATTGTCAAAGAGTGGGTCACTTGGGCAAGATATTTTAAGAATAGTATGGCTCTTTCTTTATTGTTAAGGATAATTGTTTTCTCGAGAGGTGGCGTGTTGTTATTAATGGGTTTTCCATGTAGATTCTTTTTTTTTCTGCCATAAGGTTTAAAGATTTGAAGAGATTCTGTTGAAAATATTCCAGATTGGTTGTCTGAATGTGAAGAGAAAGTGTTTTGAGTTTTTTTTCTAAATTCTTTTTTGTTTTTGTGTAGGCGGATCTGAGCCTCACGCAATAAAGTTTACCAGTTTGAATGCTAAAAAAGTATCCTATCTAAGGATTTGAAAAGCATTGCAGTATGTTTATTCATCAATACATAAATTCACGACTTGTTTGGTTTCTTATTTGTCATTGATATGAATCCACAGTAGCCAGCAGAAACTCAGTTATAATTTGTTTAGTATTAACCATCTAATGTCTGGGAAAAACAGGGGAGAGGAAATCTTATACCAATAAGACAGCTTTGTTTATACTGGAAGATTACTGGGATGAGCTCTCCGGTATGGCCACATGGGAAAATTATAGCAAGCATGATCCGCTTCGGCTTGCTAAAGAGGAAAGGATGAAGGTAAAGTAGTTCAAAGTTTCCAGGTCCTTCAGTCTCAAGCACTCCTCTCCTTATTTTATCTTTTACAAAATTTTACCAATTTTTGTTGTGAAAACTTTCGTGTGATGATTTACCCAAAGCAGAGTTTGTTGAGTGGTCCCTGTCTGGAAGTAATTCAACATCACTCTGACTCGAGAGCCAGTCCCAGTCCACTCCAGACTCTGCTGGAGGATTGTTCACCCACCCACAGAAGTCCATTTCAAAGTCACAAAAACCTGCGAGGAATAACAAAGACACACATGCAGTACGTGGCCATACATCAGGCACTAATTTTGGAGCAACTCTCATTCAAACACACGTATTGTCACTAACCTGGCGGAGGGCATCGCCCATTTAAAACAGTGATGTCATCAATGGCAATATCTCTCCTGGACCCATCCCCAACTACAGCCTCAAAAATCACCTATCAGTCAGAATGACAACTTTAAATCTTTAAGACAACTTTTTCTATGTCCACATAGCATTCATAGTAAACCATTAGAGCCACCAATTCCCTGATAGGGTGTTCACCTAGCGTCCCAGAGTACACACAGAACGTGAACCTCTGATTAAAGGGTTATGGATTTGATTGAACTACACCTACGGTACAGGGTTTTACATCAGTGCATAAACATAAAATTGGAGTCCAAGGATCAGATCCTAAAATAAATGAGTTGCTTTTTCAAAATGTGGCACTGATTACCTTGTACGTGGTATCAGTATTGAGCGTCACTCTTCCATGCCTCCAGTGTGTCCCCTGATCTCCTTTTCTGGTCCAGCACTGGGTAATGTTATTGTCTAGAGATTGGATGTAGACACTGAGTTCTCCAACTCCGCCTCCCTCCATGTAGTACCAGAACATCAGGCATTCACCATCACCAGTAGTAGGCTCCATTACTGCAGTCATCACTGCGACTCTGGAGCCCACAGGGTGACTCCATAACTGGGCACTCAGGTAATAACCTACACATCAGGAAGTTATACACATGTTCACACATCAGCAAAGGATATTATATTTTGAGCGCTGTTTAGCAATTTGTTTGTTTGTTAGCAGGATTATTCGCAAAGTACTGAACAGGTTTGCACAAAATCAAGTTTAAAAATGGGGAACAGGCAGGTAAGAAATCAGAACCTCTATTTTGGGTTCAGATTGAGGAAGGTTATGGAATTCTTCTCCAATTTATCTAAGATTACAAGATAGGAAGTTTTTCAATGTTTTAGAATAATGCATTGGACCTAATGTTAAATAAAAATGCTATATTGAAGGAGTTTTTACCTATATGCGTACAATTTGGTGAGGATCGAATTTGAATATAGAGTTATTAACCCACAAAGAGCGCTAAAAATCTGCCCCCATTGTGTAGCTGAAATAGTGAAGATTCGGTGAAATATAAGCAGCTTTGACATATGTGTTTAACTTTTGATGGGTGAACAAGATATTGGGTACAAACAGTACCCAATATCTTGTCCATCCCCAGGACACATTGTCAATGAATACCTCTAAGCTTTGCATGGCATAGATCTATATGCTCATGGATTTATAATACAAACATCAGACTATCATGTTGAAACTGCATCTTAAGAAATTGCAAAACCTTCATCAGTTCCCAGAGTGTGATCTGTTGTTGGGCCGGAAGAGTTTGCTGGTTTGGATTTTCCCGTGATCCGGCTCCAGCTGAAGTTTGCCGATGGATGTGGCTGCAGACCACAGAGAGAGCCCTGGAAGGTGCAATCTCTCTCAGCCGGACAAGAGCCAGTCGCACTCTTTTTCACTACTACATTATCAATGGCTATGCTGCCCTGCTTTCCACCCACCACAGCTTCTATAATAAACTGGAGAACAATAAACATTTTTAGAGGTTTGGGTTTCAAGGTTCAAGGTTCAAGGTTCAAGGTTCAAGGTTTCTTTATAAGTACCTAAAAAGGTAAATTTATTGTGTCGACAAAAATTTTAAATATACAATTCACTTCTTTGTTTAAAAATGACAAGAGGGAAGCCATGAGAAACAAATCCTATGAAAATGCATTGATACCAGGCCAATTTGACTCTTCAGTATGAATAGAAAGAAAATGTCCACATTAGTGGTGTGAAACGGAAAAGAGAGGCTTTTGTTTCATCGTTAGACCTTTAGTTTAAAGACACAGATTTTTGGGTCTGATTGAACAAGAATAGCTAAATGCTATTTTTGAAATGGCAAAGATAACATTCATTAATATGTAAATATCATTATATAATAAATGCTCTTTGTTAAGATCAGCAAAGGAATTTCAAATAAGAGACAATGATAATACCTGTATTGGTCTGTCGCTGTCAATGGTCAAATCTGCAAATCTCCATTTGTTTCCCTGGGTGCCGCTTCTCATCCATAAAACTGTCTCAGCTTCACCAGAAGGCTTTGCAATAAACTTCAAAGAACCTTACATTGAGAGAATGTCAATAGAATCAACAGAACCCAATGTGTATGAGGGACTCCTGCTTATTAAAGGAGATGTTGGTTAGAAAGAATCAAAAGTTAGGATATAAGAGAATACTGTTAAGTAGCTTTTCTCTCCGATATTCTCTGGCTTTTTTCAGCAATGAGGCACTTACCAATGCTGTTGCCAAATATATGGTACCAGAAGCTTATGCAATAGACCGGACCTACAGGTTGTGGGGCGCTGATGAGCCTGGCAGTGGATGAGATATTGAGTGTGGGTTTAGCAGTAATGATCATGTAGTATCCTACAGAAAAAGAAGAAGAAGAAGAATGGATTAACGATTATTTTTTCTTTTTTTTAATACAAATCAAATAACCCTTATGAAATAAAAAATAATTTGTTGAGCGTATTTATCATTCTGACTCTCTAAATCTGAGATCATTGTGAATCGTTTGGAGAGCATTCCTCTTCCAAGGTGGAACAAACCGACTTGTGTCTGTTTAGTTTGTCCGGCCAATTCCAAAAACCTTCCACAACGTTTTGTGCAACAATTATTATCTCATAATATTGTAGCTATCTTATAACTTAGAAGGTTTTTAGCCCTTTATCCCGATCTACAACTTAACTTGCATAATCAAGGATCCATGCTTTGTTTTTAAGCGGAGAAAAGCACCGGGAAACAATAAAATACTGATATAGTTACATCTATGGCTTGCACAATAACTCTAATTACCTTTCTCCCCTTCTTTCTAACTTTTTGTGTCATTTTTAACGGTACCGTTGCAGGAATGTACAGAGTTAAGCCCATACTATTTGGAGATGCAGTACGTGTGGTCCTCAGGACCTACATGATTGTCCCAGACCTTTAGCACAGTTCTCACAGTTGGTGTGTTCATTGGTGCGGATTACATAAACCCAAATATGGATGTAGGAGTTTTCAAGTAAATGACCCCCCTTCTGAGATTAAAATTTTCAATACTGACAGGAAAAAAGCTGACCAATCAAGTTCTGGGGCTTTTATTATTTCAGTGTATATGGGCCTGGTCTAGATGCAACATAGCAGGAGCAAAACATTTGTTACTTGTCTCTAGGATTCTCACCATCTCCATGAGGGTTTTCATTTGATCCCACTTTGGTCCATTTCCACAAAAGGCTGGCAGTGAAGTCAGGGTACCATGAACATCTGTCTGTCTCAAAATCACATGAGAGTCGATCTGAACCTGCAGGAACATCTCCCTCTGCACAGTTCTCAAAGAGAATATCATCCAGCATGACGTCCTTCTCCGCAAATATTGAAGGCTTGAATGACAACTGCAGCTGTTGGGAGAAAGAAATACAATCAATTGCTTAAAGACTGGAAAAATCACACTTTTCTTAAGCTGCATTGACTAAATTTCGGCCCCTGGAAGGAAAACTTATACAAGAATGATGGCCCTGGGCCAGCTACAATCAGCAAACTATCCTTGAATCTAGAGCTATATTTAAAATGATTATAATAACAGTATTGAAAAATATAATCGAGTCAATCTTCAATCCTCTTCCTGTTGGTGGAGGAGTTTTTAGACTTTAGACTTTTTAGACACAAAAACATTCATTCTCACATTCACATCTTTGGTTATTTTTAGGTCCCCAATGCATCCCCATATGGCACGATTTAATGATTGTTTTGAGGAGACACTCCGCTCCCTGCTTTGGGAATGGGGAGTAGATATTGCAAAAGATTCATCGTTAACACAATTCAAGTATTAGTATTTCAGGTTACCTATATACCTATGGATGTACAATAAACTCAGTCATGAATCAGTCATGGTTCCGTTCTGTTGCACATGTGGCAGAATTAGTGTCGGGGTTGATAATTGTTTCCTGTTTTATTTTGAAGGTTTAGTCCTGGGTCATGTTTTTTCATTGTTCACCCTCTTTCCGTCAGTCTCCACCCTGATTAATGAACGTTCCCACCTGTGCCTGCTCCTCACCTGTTCCCATTTGTCTTTGTTACTCTGCGAATTTAGATCTCGTTGTCAGTTCATTGAATTTGCTTCCCTGTGTTTCTTGGATTTTTTGGGCTTATGTCTCAGAACTCTGAACTCAGGCCTTGTTTCCTCTTTGTGTTCCTTCAGTTTGTAAGTACACCCCCCATTTTTGTTTTTGTTTCTTTCTTGTTTTGTTTTTTTGCTAACTTTTGTTATTGGACCCTTTTGACTTCTTGTTACGTTTTCGTGTAGTAAATGACATTAATACTGTCTGCTTTTTGGGTCCCACTTTTGATTCTGCATGCAACACTGGGTTTATTTTGATGCAAGGTCTGAAAAAAGTTCTGTTGCTCCAAAGATCAGCTTTTCTTCACTCCTTCATCGGTGTTTTGCAGTTTGAGAACTATAAGTGAAATATTTAGATCAACCGTTTGTGTTCAACCTAAAAGCATAAAGGGTATTTCTCTTACCTTGTATCCTCTTGGCTGATTGCCAATGAAGGCTGTTGCATTCTCCCAACCATCTGTCTTACTTTTGAGAATCTCCAGCAAGTCTTTCTCTTTTTTGCCTCTGATCATTGTTAATTTAAGGGGCGATGAAGATGTTGACTTGATATCATAAATATGGTACCAAAAGCTGAAACACATTGACAGTCATCAGATCTCAACGACACAAACTAAGTCAGTCCCTAGTTAAATTATAGATGTGGACCAACTTTACTAATGGTATATATCTTAAGAAAAAATAAATGCACTGATGTTGGTACCTGATCTGACATCCCAGGGCAGCACACTTGTCAACAGAGTACTCTAATTTAGCCGTTGAAAATGAACCGCTCTGTTTGGCATCAAAATGCAAGACATGCCCTAAATCCAGCAAACATATTTTATCACCAGTCTCCATGATGAATGTTTATGAGTGGAACATGACAGGTTATTAACATTTACCTGAGGGACTTCCTGTGGTGTGGTCCTTTCCGGGTATTGAAGTGATGTTTGCCATCTGCCGTTTCCAATGGTAAGAGGCACCACTGGTTTGGTTCCAGCCACAGGAGTTCTGCTCAAAGTCACATGAACCTGAGCAAGGAGAAGGAGGGGCGCGATATCAAGATTCGTTTTATTTTCCCCTGCGTGTTAACTATGTTTTATCATACAATTATTATATCTTTATTTTGGTGTATTTAACCTTCCCTTTATCCTCAAATCTCCCAACACCATTTATTCTTGGGGTCAATTTGACCTCAGCAATTTAAGCTTCCAGAAAATAATTATTAGATTATTTACCCACGTTTGTCTCCGGTGTTTTTGTGTCTTGTTGACTACCTAAATAGAATTTAAATAAAACATAACCCCAACAACCCACCTAGGTAATACATCCAGAATACCTGTTATGTGACTATGGAAAAATATTTAGTCACCATGAGACAGATTGAAAATTACAATGTAATCTTTTTGTGTTTGAGTGCCTATGAAACAAAACCGGACTTCATCCACAGTCAAAGCAAGTGGGCTCGGCGATTACCCTTGCTTGGAATGTAAAGCAAGGGTAATCGCCGAGCCCACTTGTCCCATTTATGTCCTATAGAGTTTTGAATTTGTCACGCTCTCCTTGGTTGTGTCTAGTTTTTATGTCAGCAAAGCATATGTAACATAAGAAACATCAAATCTATTTAGAGACATGGTGGCTGGAATATATTCTCTAACATATATAATATTAATTCCAACTTTCCCCATATGACCTTGGTGTGTCACTTGGGTTAGGCTCCAGCGGCCATAAAATGTTTGGAAGGCTGCCGTGGAAGTTTTAATTTGTCTACTCCTCACTTGAACTATCAATGTTATCACGGAAACCATATTTCTCTACAACCCGTCAAAGGAGATATCAAAGTTCTTGTGAGTATTAGGCCATTATTAGATTAGAAGATTTTAAAATTGTTTGTTATAGTAGTCTCAATGTCGTCCTAAACAATCAAAACAAATATTTTATATGAATATAGAATTCAATAAATAGAAAGCCAAATATATAAAATATAAAATATAAAAATGATAAAAATAATTTAGAGACCTTAAATATTTAATGGAGTTAAATTAACCCAAACATAGCGGGGAGGTCTAAAGGTCTAGAACCTTCATAAACACTGCATTTAGAGATGAAATTGACTGATGTTCATTCAGAGACATTAGGTTGAAAAAAAACTTTTATTTAACTTTTTTTCTTATGGAACTATCAGCATACCATCAAACTCTTCATCCGTGCCATTGTGAGAGTCGCCTTTAAAGTCACAGACGAGTGCAGCCGGAAGACATTCTCCAGATGTGCATCTGAACTGGCCATCAGGACTACAGGAAACCATGTAAAACAAAACTGGACAGAGAGGATTATTACACACACATAAGAAGAAAATCATCGGTTGTGACAAATCTCATGTATCGTTCCTGTCGCAAGCATCACAGTGCATTCAGATTAAATAGACCCAACATACAACATACTTCATACAAACACCATTCTCACCACGCAGCCTGTCACTACGATTCAGGGGACCAAAAACTGATTTAAAATTTCTATAAAAATAAAAGCGCTTAGTTGAAAAAATTCCCTTGCTAGATCTCACTCACATGAAGTAATACTTGAGTAAATATGTAACCAAACGTTGTTACAGAAAGAATCAAAGCTCAATCCCTGGCCATAAATGTACTCAAGTCTCAAAGGTAGTACTAGAAGTTATATCACACCATGGAATCTGAGAGAGTTCATGTTTGCAATAGTTTGTTTAATGTGGTTATTTCTACAACATGGGATAGTAATAATAATAATAATACATTTAATTCATAATGCACTTTACATTTGGATCAAATCTCAAAGTGCTACAAAGCGAAAGCAGATAAAAGCATCAATAAAAAAATTTAATAATAACTATATAAAAGCCTGACCAAAAAGCAGCAATGTTAATTAAAGTTATAGGTTCAACTATAACTATTTGGCGATCTCAAAACAACAAAGCTTGAAATTTGTGAGTATCTGTTGAACTTCCCCAAAGTCCGGAAAAGTCTATCCCGCCATCTTTATCTGTAAATGATGACATTGTTTATTTCTCTTAACGAAACAATCCATGCCTGTTTTTGAATCTGATGTGTTGATCAATAATGCAAACTCTTTGATCGGGTATTTTGACATTTTGATCAGCTGCTACAGGGGTGGAGATAACACCTGTGCGTGCAGCTGTGAGACACCTTATTGCTGAGTGCAAACAAACTTTTACCTTTTAATTAGTTCTTTATCTCACAAAAAACATTTGTATCTATTATCACAAGATAACGATGCAATTAATTTTCCATCTCCGGTCGTTAAAGGCATTCAATGAATAACTGGCAACATGACAGTTGTCGGCTTCCATATTATCTATAGATAGAAAGGTGGGTAGGTAGTTAGGTAGGTAGATAGGTAGGTAGATAGGTAGGTAGATAGGTAGGTAGCTAAGTAGTTAGGTAGTTAGGCAGCTAGATAGCAAGGTAGTTAGGTTGGTAGGTTAGTAGGTAGGAAGCTGGGTAGCTAGGAAGGTGGGTGGGAAGGTAATTAGGTAGGAAGGTAGGTAGGTAGCGAGGTAGTTAGCTAGCTAGGTATCTAGATAGTAAAGTAGTTAGTTAGGTTGGTTAAGAGCTAGTTAGCTAGGTGGGCAGGAGGTAGCTGTGGTTTGCGGTGAGGTTCTGGCAGGTGAGGCACTGACCCTTTCAGAGTCAGATTTACAAATATATGAACCCAATAGAGCAGGTTAAACTCACCATTTAATTACCTGCTTGCACACTGACTACTGGCTGTGTTTCATCGCTCTTATCAGAATTCTCTACACACACATAGGTATGGTACATTTTGCCAAATAAGAATGTTAAAATTGTATCGACTCATAGACAGAGAGCATTTGCTCTGCACTGTTGTGTGTTTTTAATTCTCCATTGCAATTCTACAATTCATACAGCATACAGACAAAAACCATTTTTTGAAAATAAAAGACTAGAAATGAGAAAAAATGTTAAATGTTTTATTTTCTGTTAAAGATAAAGTTTATCATTTCTATCATTTTTAAATAAAAAATGATAGTATAAAATTATATTTAAAAAAAAGAGTAAAAAAATGGAGACAAAACTGTAGGTTCACTTTTAAAATTTTATAATATATCGATTTTCCTTCTGATGGCTTAGATATTAGATATGACATTTTTTTTAATGTTTTGCAGTCAGAGCAAAACTTAAAAAAATGGACTACTGTAGTGAACTTGACTCTCTGATTTTGTCTCTGCTTACAAGAAGAGCAACAGCAGAACAAGTATAAACCCGTGGGCTCAGCACGACCCGCTTCATTGAGGCAGAGGTACTGGCTGTCTCACCTCCTGCTTTTTCATTACAGCTTTATGTCAGATCAGCAAGACTAAATATGTTATACACATGCGTGAAATAAATGACCTATTCTATGGAAGGTGAGGACATGTAATAAAAGTTTCTACAAACATTATATCGGTAACAAACATTGAGAAAGCAAGAGTCACGCGTTCAACCCAGTTTGTGAGGGACCGCACAATCTGAGATGAGGCTCAGCTCATAGTTGCCTCACCTCACACGTCTCCTCTCTATTTGAACAGCAGATACGCACATTCAGCGATTTTGATTCTAAAAGATGAATGAAATGATTCATACATAATCATACATAAATTACATGTATAGCACATATCAGTAGACAAATATTCATATGTAGTTTGTTTGATTATTATTTGTTTCATACTTTTCATGATGACATGATGAGACTCTGCCTCACCTGACCGCACGTCCCAGGTAGGTAGGTAGGTAGGTAGGTAGGTAGGTAATTCTCTGTCATTCATATTTTATTTGTTTTAGTTTTCTTCAATTTTCTTTCACTGATTTTACCCATTTTCGGATTTTTGTTTGTAATAGTTTTTTTGAGATTTGTTGAAATCTTTTCACTACTTTTTGTTTCTTTATTATATACATTCTACTTTTGTATTTGATGACTGTTCTTTTGACTTTGTCAGATCCCGCCATGAATCTCATGTCTTTTATTCCTTTTGTTTTTAAAACTTTTACCTCTCTCTAGCATTTGCTTGGCATGTGGTTTTGTAATAACTAAGTAATACGTATAGTAACTTAAGTAACTAAATAAATGGCGCGGAGTAAATAACATCCATATGTAGTGGACTGGGCATATAAATTAACAAAAAATTGAAAATTGCAAGTACTTGAGCGCCTTCTTTACGTCCCTTTTTTTAACTCGTATGATAATGTGCATTACCTTCAACAGTGATGAAGACCCTTACCTGACAGCAGAACAAATACTTGCTTCATATCTGGAGCTCGACAAAAAATCCAAAGGAAATGTATCATTCTTGGGGTATTATCGCAACACCAGCAAATCCTGATTATGCTGCCTGTCTCCTTATTAAATTGAAGCTTTTACTACATTTGATCTTAGAGTCTGAATCCTTATCAGTACCTCAGATTAAAGTCCAGAGTATTCTCAGGAGTTACATTTCTGGAGCTTGTCTTTATCATTGCAGCTTTCACTTGAGCGTTAGGGAGGCAGAGCTCTAGTTCTCAAGAGACACATAATGTTTCACTAGAAAGCGCTCCAGATGAGAGAATGCATCGACTTTCTTTAATCCTCTCAGTTTGGAAAATGAGGATGATTGATTAAAACTTATGATCAGCTTGGAATTCATTTTAATTCTTACAATCAAAATACAAGATACAATCACATCTTATAATGCCGGACAAAGTCCTCAGTCAATTCTAACATAGAACAAATGTAGCAAATAAAATTAATCAGGTATATTTATATTTATTCTATAAATCCATCATAAAGATTATATCGCTACAATTAAGTTGAATTACTTTCTTTACAATGTGAAGCACTGTGTATGTTAAAGGCCACTAAACTATATTGGACCTTATCTTGACTTTCCGAGTAAGAGACAAAAATACCAGAAGAATTAAACACTGCAAGTCCTAATTACACAATGAGGTCGACAGGTACTCTGAAACACAGACAGCAAATTTGAAACTTGGAGTAACATGGAAATATTATTTTTTATAATGTTTTGTTCTTCATGAATACACATTCTAAAAAGCACCATGAACAATTAAGCCTGCTACCTTCCTGTCCATCAAATAATTTATCTTTCCTCTACCTCTCTTCTGTACAGGTGCTTCAAATGACTCCTGGCATCTGGCCAATAAATCTGACAATGTCATCATCTCACTAACAGGAAGCTATTAAAAAGGCCTGAGCAAAGGTTTGTGTATCATCAGACATTGTGGACCTATAAAGAGAAGAACCAGTGATAACTATGTTCACTGGAGGGAGAGGGGAAAAGCGACAAAACACACACTCTTATTAAGATTTCCCAATAGGCTTACAGTGTGTTTTCACCTTATGTGTAGACAAGGGTGGGGACAAGGGCTGTTGAAATGGACAAATCTATCAGAACCAGGTCTAACTTTTTCATTTCTGCAGCAGTATCTCCTGTATGGGGTCGGACAGCGCAGACTAATCTTCCCTCCCCACACTCATCAAAGAGCCTTGGGCACCTTTCCTTACACCACTTTGTTAGGTGCTAACCACTTTAGATCAGGAATACCAAACAAGACCTGCATTTCTGGGGATGCTCTGATTCGCCCATCTAGCCATCGCTGTTTGGCTCTTGTCAAAGTCACTCGGATCCTTATCCATTTTGTCATGCTTCAAAAACATCAACTTTGATGACAAAATGTTCACTTGCTGCCTAATAGAGCCTTCCCACTGGCAGCTGCTACTGTAACAAGAGAATCAGTCACTGTTACTTCACCTGTCAGTGGTTATATTGTTTGGCTGATTAGTGCCCCCTGTGTCAGCTGTAGTTTGTCACATAGACCGTAGTAATTGGGTCTTAGGAATTTTTTTCATTACCTCCTCCATGGAGGTTACATTTTCACTCCTGTGTGTTTGTTTTAATGTGCGGTTGTTTGTTTTGTTTGTTTTTGAGCAAGATAACAGAAAAACTACAGGATGGATTTGAATGAAATATTAACCAGATGTAGGTATTGGCATATCCTTTAGGTTATTAAATGTTGGTGATGTTACAAACTTCACAGCATTTAAAATAAAATAATACGCCGTTTGGATTAATGACGTGAATGAGCTGGGGGCTCAGCTTGAATTATTTATTTTTTTATTCCTTTGATGTTCTTTGGGGTGGAGCTGAGGGCTCCGTTTCAAGCGTTCCTATAATTCCTTAGATGTACCTTTGAGCTGGAGTTTATTTCAAGAGTTGGGGACATGGACAGCCTAATTCAGATTAGATTCGGAAAGACGTCTAATCGGAAAGAAAATGCTGTATGTAAACACACTCTTCTGAATAGAAAGAAACTTTCCCAATAGGATTTCATTCCTTTGCAAGGAGGTAGTCTAAAATCTTTTCAGACAGCCTTTCCGATGGCCAGCCGTTTCATGTAAACGCTGTATCGGAAAGCTTTCTTTTTGAGTTGTATCTGCGCATGCCCAGCGTTTGGACGTAATGCTCCGCCGAGAGCTGCGACGCATTTTAAATACGGCGGATTCAAAACAGCATCGGTCCGCATCTGAGAGTGATTTATTCATTGCAACTTTGAAAGACTTTAACATATTTGGACAGTTAGATGGGCGGAAAAGTCACTTCCGCGCACGCCCTCGTTGTCGTATTCTTCTTCTGGGCACTCTTTGGCGGTCAGCACCCAACTCACCGAACCATTATCGCCGCCTTATGAACGGGAATGTGGATCGTCTGCGCATGTGTGAAAGCGTTTCCGATTAGGTGATTTGATGCATGTAAACACCGGGTCGGAAAAGATCACAAGTCATGTAAACAAGCGACCGGCATTGCAATCGGAAAGGTTTAATTCGGAGAGGAGAAAAGTGGCATTGTAAACCCACCACTGATCTTGTCCCACTGTTTGGGAAAATAGAGCTATATCCTTTATTCTTTTAGGATATATTATAATTGTTTTGCTTTTGTGTTGATCACTCTCTGTTGTGGGTTGACATTTGGCCATCTTTAGCTCCGATGATGTCGATGATCTAGTTTCTAGAATTTTTGCACACATGTCTCTGAATACTCCATTACTTGGAATGCACAGTCTCTGATATTAGCTGTGAGAATGGGTTTGGCACGTCTGTAGTGTTGTAAAGGTGACTGCAGAGATGGCCCAGCATTTTGTTGAAGGAGAATGAAGCCATGATAATATTGAATAACAATTATGGTACTATTACAAAAATATTAATGAATTACTGTCACCATTTATTATCACTGACAGTGAATTGTAGTGTAACAATAACTCAGGAGAGCAAGATTCATGAACTACACTTGTGTCAAACACTCTAGAGAATCCACCAAAGTTTAGTATTTCAGCAGAGGTCCTTTGGTGTAAAAAGGAGAATAAACAAAGAGGAAGTGAAAACACAAAATGCTATGATAGATATTAGGGAAGAGCTGCAGAACAAACTTCAACATCTGAGACTCCCTGCTCCAAAACAGGATATTGTGTTGCTACACCCAGGATGCCCAGAATTTTATCTTCATCAGCAACAGTGGTATACTGTGCAAGTTATACGTTGAGTAGCTTCCAGAGATGTCAAGACTGTTTGGTTTTGGAAGGTCAGCAGCGTGCTGCAAAGTAAGTTTAAATGAATCCAGGGCTGTTATCCCTGATTTTCTTTTTTTTGCTCATCACTGATTCAGATCTGATTCATTTATGTTTGAGCACAAAGACACAATTAACTCCAATTTCTTGGAATTTTATAATAAAGAACTGGGAAGACACTATGATGACCGATTTATTACTTTATTACTACTTTATAACCTTTTAAACATAAAGTGGGTAAAGAAGAAGAATGAATTAATCACAACATTCCACTTCATGAGAGGGAATCAGAATGAGATGACTGACTGTCACTGAGTTGTGGTTCCTGTACCTCAGAGAACATTCTCATCAGGTTTAACGTTCCTCAACTTTGTCACAGAACTCATTAATAAGTCCTTGCAGTCGCCACTAGCTGATATTGATGCCGGTCAATGTCTGTAGAAACCAGACCGGACAACTGACACTGATGAGTCATGTTTCACCTAAATCTCTTACACATCAATTTTCTTCTTGCACAGGAAGTGCATGGGGCCACTTTTGCCATTTGTGGAGCATAACATGTGTTCGAGTATGTTGCCCATACTTCCCTCCCAGAGCCCCCCTTTTTTTTGTTGAAATGTGTCCATCTGAAACATGACACTTTCTCAATGAATAGAAAAAAAAGCTGACTGTGTAAGTGGTATTAAGATTCCTTCCTTTTCATGTTCACGCATCAGTCCTGGGCTTGCAATGCGTGGACAATGTCTTCTGCTCTGAGACCTAATAGAAGAATGCTGATCCCAAGGGTGACGCTAGCAGCCATTGTGCTTATCCTCCAATCTCAGTGCTCCCCAACTAATGGTACAGTATGCATTCATGTTTTTTATCTAGCATATTCTGAATGTATGGCCTTCATTATATGGTCACATTGGATATTTGTTATACTGACATAATTTCACTCTTGTCTCTAGAGGATGGTAGGATTTAGACTACTGAGAAAGTTCATACGGAGTATTTTCAAAATGATTACTGTGACTTGTTCATATGTTGATTGAAGGACCTCCAAAAAGTTGCTTTAATTTGTATCAATGAACTGACACAACTACAGCAACCGTGTCTCAAGAATGTCCTGAATACTTTACCAATTTGCCACAATAAATCATGGAAAAAAACATGTGCGAAAACACATGGTGCAGCATAATTCAAAACTTTTTTTTCTCTACAGATTCACCATTCACACTCACAAACAAGGCAACAGGCTTCTGTTTGGTGAAAAAGTATAACCGCTGCATTGATGTGCGCTGGACAACCGATGATCGCCTTTTTACTGTTATGACCAAAAAGTGCTTGGGAGCGCAGGGTAAAAGCTTAGGGAGTGAAGTGAGCCTCTATGACTGTGAGGACAAAAGTGACCTCCAAAAGTGGGAATGCAAGAATGAAACAACACTTGCTCTAAAAGGGACAGAGCTCTACATTGAAATAACCCCCGATGAATCGATTACTCTCTCCAAAACCGTGGGGCCCAATAACCAACTCACGATCACAGGGACGTCCAGCGGTGCTTGCTCCAGAACATACAGAGGTACAGTGTGAAAGTCTCTCCTTTGCTTGGGAAGCCTCAGGTCGAGGAACACAACATATGAGCAAAATGAACTCACTATGTTTTGGCGGCCTCTGCTGCCGATTGGGTTGTTGTTAATGGACAACTCATGATTCTTACTAGGATTTATCAAATGCCTGACCACAAACCCTATTAATAAGATAAAATATGATGCTGCATGGTCCTCCTCCCAAGAGGACCATGCAGCATCCTTGCATCCTTGAAATAAATCAATTTATGTGTAATAATGTCATTTAAGAAGATTTGATTTGATCAAATTATTTTTTCCCTTTCAGAACTCTACACAATCGAAGGTAATGCGTTTGGTAAGCCATGCATTTTTCCCTTCCTGTACAAGGATCGGTGGTTTGGAGACTGCACAGCTTTCGACTCCTCAATAAAGCGTGCCTGGTGTGCTATTGAAACAAAATTTGATCACGAACAGTGGGGATACTGCCCGACCACGTGTGAGTACAAGCAAAAAATCTTGGCTTCATGATTTGACATTATATATCATGTATATATAGTCCATGTTTTTTGGTCAGATACCTGCCACAAGTTGAGTAAACAATACAAAGTTTGATATATATGAGCTGATTTTATTTAACAGTAATAATTAAACAATTTTGACAATATTTCTGCATTGATGCACAGCCACAGACCATTGGGCAAAAAACCTTGTAACTGGAGCATATTACCAGCTCAACACCCAGTCAGTGCTAACGTGGGCTCAGGCTGATGTCAGCTGCAGACAGCAAGGTGCCTTTCTGCTCAGTGTCAGCGATCCCCATGAGCAGGCTTTTCTCTCAGGTAAGGTGTCACCTTGTGAGAGGATGAGGATGCATACAGACACACTATGACCTACACAAAGAGGTTGGTTTAAAATGATCAGATGTTGCTTTTATTATAGGGTTTGGTACCACTTTACAATAGCATTATGCTTGTAAAAGGTTTATGAATGCTTTATTTATCATTAATACCATGCTATTGTTCATTAGATAAAAAAGTTAACAAATACCTGTTGCTTGCCAAATATGAACCCATTTTGTGATCGTTTATTAACGATTTATAAAGTGTTTATTACCTAATATATAATGCATTTATAACCATGTACAACACCTTTACAAGGGTACCCTTATTCTTAAGTGGTACAAATGGTTGAAATGTAAAATATAACTCTTATTATTGAACATCTGAAATATCATCATAACTGAAATGACCCTTTCATTATCCCCATAAAGTTAGATATTCAGAATATTTGATTGTATATACTGATATGAATCATTCTAATCTCTATCTTAACTACTTTAATTCCCAGAAAATACTGTATATATCTTAAAAATGTAAATTAAGGACTAGCAATGCTTTCAATAAAATTGATCTTTAGCTAAATCTTTCTCAAAGTTTTCCATGTTTCAGCAGTTTAAAAGAAAAGTTATGTTACACTTGTCATTTTATTTATATGTGCCTCTAAATCTAGACCTATGCGGTTGCCCCTGACAGCAAGGATATATCCCCCAAAAGTCCCCAATCCCCTGCTTTGTATAAGCAACCCCCCTGACTGAGCTCCTAAAATTAAATGTGAAGTATTATCTGAGACAGAATTCTCTTGAAGAAAGCTCCCTTCTGAGTATAATATGAACTTTTAGAATACAATATGATATACAAGATAGATCTCCTTGAATCCATTCATATGTTCCAAATTTGGACTAAATGGGACCAACAGTTAAGAAATGATGGGTTGAAAACTTATGCAAATTCAAGCTCGCCCTGGTGTCAGAAATATAAAACTGACCTTTCCCCACATCAATCCAATTCTTCCTCGCACTAAGGTTTCTGTGCGTATAATATTGGAAATTAAACAATGACATAATTTTTTGAATTATTTCTGAGAAACTGTTTTTCGTAAGAAAGCTACCTGTGGTGAGTAAAACATGATATTTCCAAGGCAGGTCTCTTAGAGTCGATTGATATGCACCAAATTTGGACTCATTCGAGCCAAACGTTAGGAAATTTTGTCAGAAAAACTCTAATTTGTAAAAAGCTACCCCTTCCTGATTAAACTATGAACTATTAGAGTAAAACACGATGTATACAAGATAAATCACCTTGACCCGATTCATATGCACCACATTTGAACTAAATGGGAACAACGGTTCAAAAAAAAAGATTGCTCCAAAACCTTCAGAAGTTAAGCGACCACTAGTGTCAGAACTGTACAACCGACCATTCCCAAAATCAATCCAGTTCTTCCTTGGACTAAAGTCTCTTTAGGTCTCCTTGAGCCGATTCATACTTTAGCGCTATAATAATATTTGTTAATTGGATAGTATAAAGAATAAAAATAAATCATAGAACAGTTGTATTTTTAACCCTTCCTGGTAATTTGATTCATCAGGCTACTAAGGGAGATACAAGAATGACTTCCCTTAATTGAATTAATTTACTCTTTATGATACCAGTTATTTCAAGATCCTTTCATAGTGAGTCTGAGGGTCATTAGTAATTGTGTAACCCATCTCGTTCAGCACTATTATGAAGCCTCTGCACTTACTCTGATGGTCTGGACTTGAACTAGTCGAATTTATTTTCGAAAGATTTGTTTTAACAATGTGGAAAAGAGGAACACATTTCTTTAATGTTTCTATCATCTTTTGTCCCTTAAACACACAGCACTATTGGGAACAGGAAAACAAAAAATGTGGATCGGGCTGGTTCTGGACCCAGAGCATGGCTGGCAGTGGTCAGATGCAAAGCCTTTCCGTTACCTGAGATGGACAACAGGTAAGTCTCTAAACGAGTAATGTTGGAGTTTTTGAAAAAATGTCCCTTTAATTACCTAGTTATATAGCAGTTTACTCACACTTAGTAGAAAAGTAATTTATTAAATATGCATGAACTGAGTTTGAATAAATTAACATAATTTACTTTCGCCATATTTTTCCTCTTAGAAAGTGGCTAACAATGCGATCTAATGTTCCAGAATGTCTACTAAGCCAACCAAAGTTAACTGGACACAGTTTAAGCCTTAAATAAGCTGCAATCAAAAAAAAAGTCTTTCTTATAACAATGAATGACAAGAGCATATGTACATGACAGAGGTTACTCATTATGATGAGTATCATCACAGTTGACACTGACTCACAGTGGCCAAAAATCAATTCCAGCGATTTACTTTTTGAAAAACACATAAATAAATATTAGGGTTTTTGTCTATATAATAAATCTTTATCTCTTCATTGGATAAGTTCAATAAGATAAAGATGTGTTCTGAAAGGCTGCGACAGGAAGTGTCAAATGCTACCTGTAATTATTTACTGCTTCCCTTAATACTTGCCTAAAATCATTTTTATAACAAACAAATGATCAATCTATTCCATATGTTTATGCGTGAGAGGCAGAATGTTCCAATGTAAGGTCTAAGGTGCAAGTCGACTATTTACTCAGTGTTTTATAATTGCAACATGGACATCACAAGACGAAATTCTAATATGATTCATGCATTAGTTAGATGATAGATAAATAGATAGATAGATAGATAGATAGATAGATAGATAGATAGATAGATAGATAGATCGATCGATAACCCAAACCAATATCATTGCAAGGCTAAAGCATCTGTAAATTTTCTTTTGCCTAATTTGTAGTGTAAATACAGTATTTTATTCATATTTTACATGTATATAAGTCATTTGTTAATCTACCATTATAACATGCTTAGAACAAAGTAAGACATTACATTCCACTTAAATCATCGTCTTGTTTCAGGTCATCCACTTCCTGATCCTGGAAATAACTGTGCAGTCCTTGACACTATTGGGCAGCAATTTTGGGAAAGCACAACCTGCTCCAAGAAGCTGGGCTACATCTGCTACAAAGATGGGACTCCACCAACCCCACCACAAAGTAGTGGAAATACACTACCCCATATGACTACTATTTCTTTATGTGACACTTTCAATGTATGACATCTTTGACTCCATCTCATGTTTTTATCATTTTCATCGTCAGTTGAGCAAGGATTTTGTTCGGACCCTTGGATTCCATACAATGGCCACTGCTTCCACCTCCATCGCGCTTTACAAACGTGGTCTGACGCTAAGAGAGAATGCCGTAAGGAAGGAGGGGACCTAGTCAGCATCCGCAATGTGGAGGACCAAAGTTTTGTCATCTCTCAGCTTGGATTTGGTACGCAAAGACATGAAGACAGTCCTTTTGAAACGACTGAGACTGTGCTGGTCTGTTGTTAATGAAGGTTCATTTCAAAACCTAACCTTGTATTATACTCAATATGAGAATTTAAGGAACCCAGAAATCAATCAGTGAGACTGAATAGAGACTAAATAAAAGCTTAAATTACAAATCAGTTCAGATATATCATCAATGACATAAAAAAAACAACTATAATATGACATAAAATCACGAGTTGTGTAAATAGAAAATAAGTTTTATATTTAAAACATAGAAGTACAAGTTAAAACAGAACAGCCATTACATTTCAAATTCTGAATACACACATTATATATTTAAATAATCATGAACATTTCTTGTTTAAAAAGCAAGAACCAACAAGTTCAGAAACAAAAGGTAATTTTTGTTTCTGGTTGACATAAGCTGTATTCTTCTCCACCCACTCTTGCAGCATCCACTGATGAACTGTGGATCGGGCTGAATGACCGATCCACGGAGGGGCTGTTTGACTGGAGTGACCACTCTTCTGTCAGCTTCACCAGCTGGGACTATGGAAAACCAGCTTTCTCCGATGACATAGAGGACTGTGTCCTAATTGCTGGAGGGGTAAGATACGCCATTTGGATACAATCATGGACACATCCTACTAATATGCAAACAGATATGTAGAAACCTACATAGAAACATTGAAGACTGACAGGGGGTCAGTATTGCAGCAACATTATTTGCTAATGTGGGAATCCTGCATCTCATGAGCAAATGCGGATTTGTGAACTAATGAATAAGAACAGGAATGTGTAAATGTGTATAAAAAATCTGACCATGTAAAGGACCCCACCCCCAATCCAAATTAGGATTTAAAAGTCTGAGGACAGTAGATAAACGGTAAATAAGAGAAGCTGAGGATTTCTATGTATTTCCAGTACTTGAAGTAAAACTGATTAGACCTTTAAGCCGTATGTCCCCATTGACCTATTTTTCTATACATTAAATTTCAATACATTTGCAAATCTGAATACAGATTTGGAGACAGGTTAAAACATCCTGAGACACCTGTGTCTCATAATGGGGCATTATGGTTTCCCTCCCTGCATCTTGTATATCATTCTGCTGAACTCAGACCTGTGGTCCACACATCTGGACAACATTGGCTGCCATGGTATCACTGGCATAATCCACTGATTGGCTGCACATACTAGTCAAGATGTCCTATGGTGGCAGTTGATACAAAAGAACAAAAGTAAGAGAACTCAAAACATCAAAATATCTTGATTTATATTTCCCTCTGTTAAAAAAAATCATACTTTGACACGTATTAACAACAGAAAATAGCCAACATGAAATTAATTAAAGGTACTCGTGTGAGGCCATCGGGGTGATACTGATAAAACAAAAGGTGAAAATGGCTGGAGTGCAGTGCTTGTGCTTGTGTGTGACACATCCTGTCTGCAGTGTGTGACACATCCTGTCTGCAGTGTGTGACACATCCTGTCTGCAAAGACAACACAGCTGAAGAATGGGGATAATACGCTTTCAGGGCTGTTTCACTGTTTGGACTTGGGCTCACTAGAAAGAAAAATGGTCTGCTACAATTTTCTGATCATATTTAGTAAACATATTAACACACTTCAGGTTTTGGCACTTTTATTTGCACTTTGTTGGCAGTAAATATACCCAATGGGGACATAGTTTTTTACTGAAGGTTATTTAATGTTTAAAGACAATGTTTATGTTTTACATTTTTTAGGTTCCTCTAATCCAAAGTTTCATGGACAAATTAAACATTCTAAATAAATGTCTGGCTTTCAGGAAGTTAAAGTCATCAAGCCTAAGACACGAATGTTCTGAATACACATTTTCAACTGGGTGCAAATATTCACAAATACTACAACTCAAAACTATAATAATTAAAAGTCAACTACGGTGGAGACACCAGTGATCCTTTATTTCACATATATGTCCATTCCACTTATTTTTTTATTTTTTCTTGTTATCCAAAATAGCATTAAATGTACAAATGTATTTTCTTCCAGAGCGGGAACTGGGCGGACCGTGTGTGTGACGAGAAACATGGCTTTATCTGTATGAAACAAAGCTCTACTGAACGTCCTGGAATCGAAATAGATATGGATGTTGGTTGCAAAGCTGTAAGTGAAGTTACATCCAATCCGTGAAGAAATATGAGCGCTTGATAATCGTCTGTATAATCAGGATGCATCATTTAAACAGAAAAATAACTCATTCATGATCATATTCAGTTGAAATCCCCTGAGCATGAAAAACCAGTTTTTGTCGATTTTTCATATGAAGCAGAATAGAAAAATGCAGATAAATAATTTGTGAGAAAATCTATGTGAAGCATTTTAGTGTAATGACTCCTCAATTTTAATCAGCGCTTTGTTTCCCACAGGGCTGGAAAAGGCACGGGTCCTACTGCTACTTCGTTGGTGCAGAAACAAAGACGTTTGACGAAGCAAAAACCGGCTGCGAGGCCTCAGATTCCTACTTAGCTGACGTTTCAAACGGGTATGAAAATTATGGATATAAGCACTGCATAATTGGGCATCCATGGACACTGAAAAAACCATGAATGTGTGAATAAAAATAATTACAGGGTGGATAACGCGTTCCTCGTCAGCTTGGTGGGCTTGAGACCAGAGAAATATTTCTGGCTGGGCCTCTCAAACCAGAAAAATATTGATGACTTTATGTGGACCAAAGGAAACACAGTATCCTTCACTCACTGGAATGCAGAAATGCCAGGTATGGAGGAAAATGCTAATGATTTTTTTTTATCAGGAGGCATAAATAGCAGCACAATAATGGCATTTAACATTTTTTTTCCCGCAATCCAAGGTTACGGGCAGGGCTGTGTAGCGATGACAACTGGGATTTTGGCTGGACTCTGGGATCTACTGCCTTGCACCACTAAGGAGAAATACATTTGCAAACACCTGGCAGATGGGGCAGTTCTGACTCCTGCTCCAGCCACTCAAACCCCCCGTAAGTGTGAGGAAGGTTGGAATCGATTGGGAACAAGAAACTTCTGCTATAAGGTACAACCAGGAACTTCTGCTAACCACAATGAAAACAAGAAGCACTCATGCACTCTGGGTCCACAATGGACGTAACATATTTTCCAACAGCTGAACACACACAATCTGATTAATGCAAACATGCTAACTAAAGTTAAGGAGCAGTTTCTATGAACATTTTGCATTGTATTTACAAAATATACAAAATGATAAAATATAGATAATATAGATTTTAGCATATCCTAGAAGTGATTAATCCTAAAGGTGATTAATCCTAGTGGTGATTTTGGTGATGTTCTGCGTTTCGCAGGATTTAAAATAAAATATTAATTAATTTGAAAGGCTGGCAAGAATTCAGACATTAATGCAAAAGTCTGCATGATTATTTCCTTAACCTACTGTAGCGTAATGTTATACCTTGGCTGAGGTTTGCGCTCTCTGAGTGCTTTTTCTAGTTATAGCAGCTTTCGTTATTATTTTTGGCACCACAGATTTAACAATATGAAAAGTCAAGGGATGCTCACAAAAAATCACCTGAATCCGCAGCTCCCCTCTGGACCTTTATATTGAGGTCCAGAGGCTTAGAAAATCTGTTCAGTATTAAATGTTGAACACATATTATAGATATCTCCCTCCAAATCCAAAAACAAAGCTAAAACTTCGACTTACTGAATACATGATGGTGTAGTTCCTAACTTTCTTGTGTGTGTGTGTGGGTGTGTGCGTTCGTGTGTGTAAAATATAATGTCTTTTAACAAATTCTTTCAAATCTGCTTGTTACTGCTGCCCCGAAACGGCCAAAAAACATGTTCCTGTACTCTATTCATATCATCGCTTAAAATGTTTACATATATCGACAACTTCGATCATTTATTGTCTATTTTTCCAAGTTTTTCACAGGTCCTCGATCTCAAGAGAAGACGTGGTTTGAGGCCCAGGAGTACTGCCGGGTTATCGGAGGAGACCTGCTCAGCATCCACAGCAGAGAAGAGCTAATCGTAGGCCAGTAAGAGCTGTTGATGTTATATAATTAATGCTGCACCAATAGTTCCCTGTGAGAGAGACGTTGTTTTTGTGGTAGCAAGATAACACCTATTAGGATTTCTTATTGATTATTATTGATCCATCTGTACAAGCTGCAAGACCATCTAACACAAAAGCCTGACTTAATGGTCAATGTCAATCACACCTCTTAAAAGATGAAACAGACTTTTTAATGTGATATTTATATTATTTATAACTTGAATATTTAAGGTATATTATGCAGGATTTGTAGTCGGTGGCTCGTCCCTTGCTTAACGGTTGAGGGAGAGAGAAAGAGAGTGAGCAGAAAGATAATGACGGATACAAGGACATCAGCAAAAGCAGAGACACAGAAAATATTAAACCATAACGTTATTCCACTGACTGAAGTAACCTGGGTGGTCCGTCCTCACATTCTGTCCAAAGACGGATGCACAGAAACACAGCAAAATGAAAATAAATCAAGAAAATACATGGAGTGTGCAGTTTAGAGTTTATTTAGTCTAGACAATAGTCTAGACAATAACAAGGCGACAGAGAAGTGACAACATTATTTATGACTAAATCAACTTGTGATATTTTTGAAGAAATAAGACCAAATAAGACAGTTAAAAAAAAACAGACTACAAAAGTTATTTTCCTCTGTTACATGTTTCCTTTCGATGCATGTCTCTGTTCCATTTCATGCGCTACTTCAGCTGAGGTGACTTGCGTGTCTTACTGCACTGGTGGGCAGATGGAGCGAAAGGCAGGGAAAGCCAGATCATCAAATCAGGAAACAAGGCCAAAATGCTTTGTTGATGTCTGTAGATACAGACATCAACCTCTAGTGTGTCATAAATGATAATTAAATTACAATTCAGGAAAATCCTGCATAGTATACCTATAAATGTTAATGATCATTGCATTTAGCTGGCACCTCTTCTTTGGAAGCTCATTCAACTTTGTAGATATCTTATCATTTCTATATACTTTTAGATTTTACAGATTTCATTGAACGTAAGTTGAAATAGGAGGACTGTACAGCAGCAGGGAATTATCAGATAACCACAATCACTACAGCCGAATATCTTCAATAGGGTATTCTAAAAGAAGGAAACGGAGACATGAATCATTAATACAATTTTGTGGGCCGTAGTCATGGAAGAGCCTGGATTGGACTTCGTGCCGCCGACCCTAGCACTGGTTTCACTTGGAGTGATAAATCCCCGGTTAGTCAACTGTTTTCTACTTTATGCAGCTCCTTTGGTAGCCAAAATCATTCAATGCCTCATTTTATTTTGAAATACTTAATTTTGTCATTTATTTTTGTTGACAGCTAAATTTCCAGCATTGGAAGGACGGAGAGCCAAACAACCACAACAATGATGAATCGTGTGCTGAGTACGTGGTATATGACTGGGACGGGTCTGGCTCCTGGAATGATGTGAACTGCGAGAACTACAATGACTGGCTCTGTCAGATCCGTGCAGGTACACTCGCAGAGATCACACACTGATCGCTGATCCTTTTTGTTTTCTGATGAGAAATAACTTGAACATGCTCCAAATTCAGTGATGGAGTGATTGCCTTCTCCCACACTGCCTCCCACAAGCCATATCATTATGACCACCTCTAACAAAGGGGAACTGAGAGTCGATGCAACATAAAAAAACATCAGATATTAATTATAGGAAAATATAGACATAGTCCTGCAGACCGAAGATCAAACACTTTCGTAATTTATATGACCTAGTGAAATGAATGTAGTTTTACAATAATCCAATCTGATTAAAGCATCTTATAGATGCTTTTAAAGCACTGCAATGAAGAAGTGGTGTTTTGATTAGAGAAACATACACCAAGATTACACTGTACGTCCATAACCCTGTTTATAACTCGCAATTTAAATGTCCAGGAAGAAGTTTGACAAGTTATATTTAAAGTTTGATTCAAACTCATATAGTATGAACATCAACATCCACTAGGTATGATATCTTTTGCTGATGGCACACTTTCCCTCCAGCCATTTAAACTATTCACTTTCACCAAAGATAGGAAATGTCTGCGCTGCAAAAACAAAAAAGGAAATAAAAACAGCCCCCTTTCTTGGAAAGTACTTTTATTTTTTGTCTGGAAAGAAAAGGAAAATCTTGTCAGGCATGGTTTGCTTCAAGAAACTAATGTCCTTTCAAGAGAATAAATCTAACTTTGTCTTAAATAAAATATTCCATCAAATTTTGACCTAGATTTAACCAGTAAGCAGGGACCCTTTGATAAAGGCATACAATCGATCAAATCAGCTCAATCGAGAGACATTTTGTCATTTTTGTCTACTTGAATGTTTAAGCTTTTATGCTAGCTTCAATAATTCTGCTCAAATTCAATGGTCGATATATTTCTCAATATGATAAAATCTTTTATAGAATTTTTTGCTTCTCTATAGCATGGCCTTTTTTGTAGTGCACAAAGATTGGTGATTTCTGTTTTACATAGCCATTCTACAGTATACAGTTAATAAGATCATTACTAATGCTGGTACTCCACAATCCTTAGAATCTGCCCTCTAATCTCCGAATGCTGACTTAAAACTTCTTTAAAAAAAAGTTTATTCTCAGAATAAGGGTACATGTTACATTTTTGGGGAATTCTGAGTTTTAAGTCAGAATTCAGAGATTAGATTCAGGACTCCGATTAAAGTCAGAAATCTGAAAATACATTTCCCGTAGCCCTAATCTTCTTCTGTACCATTCAATTTATTTTGTAAATTTTCTACAATGCAAGCAAGCAAATTGGCGGTAGTTCTGTGTGTTGCATGCAGTTTGTTAGATACTACTGTCCACCCACACAAGGATGATCAGAAAGACAAATCAATTCTAAATATTCTAGATGCAACTGTTGTGCTCCACCTCCTGATTTTAATTATACCAAAGCAAGAGATTAGACATAAAAGTTCAGTAAACAGTAGGACAAACATATTGATTAACTTTCTTCAAAACAGTGATACTCAATTGTGTTCTTACAGGAATGACTCCAAAACCACCACCAAATAATACTGTTTTGGGTAAGTTGACATTCTCTAAAACTTCATATAACATTTACGGTTTATGTTTTGCAAGACCGAAACTCCGCTAATAAGTAAGGAACAGCATTAACACTTTACATGAATGAATAGCTTTTAAAATCTTTAAGTCTTGGGCAACTAGACCACAGACAGTCAGGTCAGTCAGATGGATGATTTTGATGTGTGCTGTATATCTGCTAGTACCATTGCAAAAATACGATGTACATCCTTCCATTATGAGAGTAAACATTAGAAGGAAACTTAAAATGAAGACATTGAAACACAAACACTGTCAATGTCTCTGAATTCCCTGCAGAGTATAATACCACTGCAGATGGCTGGATTGAGTGGAGGGGGAGTCAGTACTTTATAAACAGAAAATCCATGTACAATGAGGATGCCCGTCAGTTCTGCAAGCAGAGACATGGTGACCTCATGTCCATCAGCAGTAAAGATGAAAATACCTTCTTGTGGAAACAGGTGAGCATGTTCACATTCATCTGCAGACACTGACAGTTTAAATGCCAAAAACAGGAGCTTAAACTTTGTGTTTTGTGTTCACAGATTTCTAGAAACTACGGCTCCTTTTATATAGGAATGTCAGTAGATCTGGATGGCTCATTTTGGTGAGTATAAATGACTGTAATAAAATGATTAATAACATATAGATATAGCAATAAATCAAATCATCAGTTCTAAGAGGTATGTAGAATACCCTTTAGTTTGCAGTGTGTAACTGGTGTTTACCCTCCAGTTGGTGTTGGTGATAAATAGAGAGTTGTCCAATATGAATGATGGTGATACTGTCACAGGCCATGTTTGAACTTTGTTTTAAAATTAGTTTTGGGCAATCGGATCACAAGTGGACAGCGGGAAACATCGCTAAACTCAAGTGTAAACGACCGACGGGAAACATTGTGATACTATCACTCAAACCACTTGGCGAGGTGATACGACGACACATATATATTAAACATTAATGTGTCCTGATTCATCTCGGACAAGGGCGTACCAGGAAAATACATCATCGGTGCTGGATGCGGTGGTTGCTTTCGCTGAACTCTCGACCGGTTAAAAAAAAAAAGAGGAGTGAGAGGAGTATGTTCATGGTTGTAGTACAAGCGAAACAAGAATAGTCCGTACATGTATATTAGCTCTTGAAACATCTTCGAGTTTTGAGGTGGACTGGGCTAGCTAGCTAATCAAATCTGCCGCATGACTAAAAATCTGAACACAAGCGGTCAGCTGGAATCATTTGGAGACGCATGGTAGACACAGGTGTAAACAGCGATGCGACTCGGTGTCTACTTGTGGTCCGATGACCCAAAAATAAAACCAAGTCCAAACAGGGCCACAGAGAGAATAGATGGTTTGAAAGGAGTGGAGGATGCTATCTACTTTACACTGGGACTGCAATCTCCAGTTTCATTCAATTATTAGTTAATTTTAGGGTTTTTATTTATTATCAGCCCTCTATTTCATTTACCCTCTGTTGAATTTCTATAGAATACAACAAAATGAATACAATATATTTTAATATATTTTATATTTATACATCATACATCAAATAACCTGTATGTGCTTGAAGGTGGTTGGATGGTACTCCAATGGGGTTTCAAAGATGGGATGAAAATCAACCAAGTACTGCAAACTTTGATTCAAGCTGTGTTACCATGACATACCACATGGGTGAGTGATGTACAAAAATCAAGAAATGAATTCAGCGGTGAGATGAATTTGCTGCACTAAATTCAACCTGCAGCTGCTGAAATGTTTCTCATTGTGCTTCTTCTGGACTCCAGGTTTCTGGCAAACTTGTAATTGTGGCAAGGAGTTTCCATCTATTTGTAAACGTGGAAGCTCATCGCCTGTCAACACCACCGCAGCCCCCAAGGTTCCCCCAAAGGGTGGCTGCCCACTTAAGTGGAGCCAATTTGACTCAAAGGTCAGAAATCCCTGCATTGTACCTTCAAACCTGGCAAAAATTGGGTTTAGATTTTGCTCTCTCCTACCATTTTCCAGTGTCAGATGTTGAAGACTTTGGTTACACTCACTGTATAGCCCCTTTGTTTAATTTCTGCATTTTTGGATAGATTTGGTTAGCTTGAAGGTTCACATAGTGACCTGTGTTTATCTCTAATGAGAACCTATTCGTCCTCCGAAACAGCTTGCACTTGCAATTTGCACTACTTTCCGACTACAAAAGTGTCATATTTGTTAGACAACTCATGGAATCCAAACATAAATGTACCTGCGAGTAGCAAATGTTTTTCTGGAAGCTCTGGAGGACAGCAGGTCAGTTGTTCTGAAACCTATGCTGAACAGCAGATGATCTGTTTGGATGTTTCCATCCCTCCTCACAGGTCATTTTGGTTCCCTGCTCTACTGTCACTGGTTGAAGACAACAGCACGCCGCACACAAGATTACACAAAGACCTAGATGAATTCCAATCCGACCATTAACTTTGATGTCATATGGCCACTAATCAGATATTTATTATTTATCGACCACATATGAAAGTGACTAAAATCTGATCTGGGAAATCAAACAAATATTTTTGTGAATGTAGCCTTATCACCATTCATCACTGGGACTGTTCTGCTTTGTTTATGCAATTGCTCTCATCAAAATCTCCATAGGTAGTGAATGGATTTATGTTTTACAAAAATGATTTAAAAATATTAAAAAAAATAACAAAATGTCACAACATAGAAAATTAATCATGAAAGAAAACATTCATGAATACAGAGTTTGGTAGAGAAATCAACACACATATGTGATGTAGGTTTAATTAAAGAATGCTAGCGTGTGTTTGTATAGTGAAAAATAAACATTTGTTCCACATTTGTGTAGTGTTACAATGTCATCACCAACCGGGCGGTCATGTGGGAAGAAGCGAGGCGACAGTGCATCACCATTGGAGGCAATTTAGTCTCAATTCCCAAGAGGCGTGTACAAGGTGCGTGTGTTTTTTTCCCATATACATTTATGACAATAATCCTAATCATACATAATTATGTGAATTACAAAGAGGGTGAGAAAATTCAGTTTTTACCCTGAAAAAACAGAAAATATCTGAGTTAAGATAGCTAGAGGGGAGAGTTTATCAGTATACTTGTAAATAAGTAAATAATTAAAGTGGTTGGAAAGGTGTAATGTTGAAGAAAAAGGGAAGTAAACTGTTTCTATTTTTGTAACTTTCAGCATTTTTGATCATTAAAATGGCCGAAGTAGCAGCCCCAGATGTGTGGATTGGTTTAAGTGGTTTAAAACAAGATGGATTTTACTGGACGGATGGAAATGCAAGGCGATACACCAACTGGGGAATTTCTGTATGTATGCACACTCTATGTTTTTATCATGTTGAAACTATAATGCTAAGCAAATTTAAGACAAAATCAAAGAGCAGTGTTACACCAATTATAAATCCCGTTTTTATTCATTCAAGATATTTAACTTCTCATACTTTCAAATAAAGGCATCTTATTCTGCTCTTTAGAGACATCGACGCCATCCAGGGACCTTTTATAAACGATGGAATGAGGTAAACATCCCAAATTTGATTTAAGAATGAAATACCACTCTTTAATTTTCAGCCATTTTCATCACATCAATCGGTCAATCAATCAAGACAAAAGCAGGATAAAAACAGGAAGCGTTAGTTTTAAAAATCCTATACATGCATGTCTTTCATCAGGAAGACTGTGTTCTGATGAACAGCAATCCTTCTATTGGCATGGGTAAATGGAAGGTGAAGTCCTGCAACGAGTCCTATGGATTCGTCTGTCAACGAAATGTTGGTATGTTCATTTATTTTCTCCTACAATCTAAAACTACAATTTGTGTACATCGTGAACTCCACCTTGTAGAAAGTTGTTGTATATAAAATGGATAAAAAAAACAAATCAAAATCGTTGATAGTATTAACCCTCGCCTATGGTCAAGAGCTCTGGGTAGCGACCCGAAGAATTTCTAAAATTTGAAGAAAATTACTTAGAAATCCACGAAACAGTTTATGATGTCTGTTGTGGAAACAGCGGTGTCCATAAGAAAAACTCCCCTTAGAGAGTAAGATATAAACTACAAGAATCAAATTAAGATATTTACAATATAGATCTCCTTGAGTTGATTCATACGCATCTAATTTGGACAATATCTGACCAACAGTTAGGAAGTTATGTCCCCTATGCTCCCTAGGGAGTAATATGTACTAAAAACTATTAAAGTATTACATGATAAATCAAGATATATTCCCTCTATTCAATTGCACCAACTTTGGACTCAAACGACCAAGGGTCGAGAAAATATGGCCTGAAAACATTTGGAGATAAAGCTCCGCCTAGTGTTGCAAATGTACAACTGACTTTTCCCAAAGTCAATCCATTTCTTCATTGCACTGAGGTTTATTTGGGTATACAATTTGAAAATGATCCATGATATAGTTTTTGAGTTAACGCGCACACGCAAAGGATTGCGGACACGTCGATGACAATTCCATAATATCTCCAACTTTTCTGGGACATTATTATACAACTTCTACAAAAATTAAGCTGCAGTTTCCTGTTATAACCGTAATAATGATATCAATGTGTGCATTAAGTCAATGTGATTTTATCTGTCTTCTCAACAGACCCGAATATCCCGTCTAAACCCGATACCCTAATTCCTAACATCTATGTAAGTGTGGGAAATGACAGTGTCAAGGCTGTGACTACAAATCTCACCTGGGAGGAAGCCAAGAAGAACTGTGAACAAGATAAAGCTAGCCTGGCTACGCTACGAAACGAGGGGACACAGGCTTATATCGAGCTCCTGGCTTTGAATCTCAGATCTCCTGTCTGGATTGGTCTGAACAAAGAACAGGTACTGGCCTTTGTGGAATTACTGTGATTAACAAAATCTGTTGTTCCAGGGAAAATTATAGCCTAAAAATTTGGGTTCCACTTATCAAATTTAAAAAGTTGGGTTTTCATGGACACTTTGTCCTTTCAGAATGAAATAATTCTGAAAGAATATTAATGTTTGACTATTTTTACATGAGCAGTGACCTTATTCGGAAAGAGCTGTGAGCAACTGTGTGACGTGCGCAAAGCGACATATAGATGAAGAGTTTTATCAGAAGTTTGGCATCTGTCATTTGATCAGGGCAGTTCACTCCTCTAGCCTACTGGAGACACAAGGGAGGGAGAGAGAAAAAGGCGACATCAAAGCCTTATCTGTACCTCAGAGCGGTTTTACTCTGACTAACGCTACATAATTACGACCTTTGCAGACATTAAGTTATTAGTGTGGCCATGTTGGTAAAGCTGTTGTCCACTTATCTGAAGGTCCGTAGTTTGATCCCTTGCCACTGCAGTCCACATGTGGAAGTGTCCTTGAGCAAGATACTGAATCCCAAGTTGCTCCCAATGGTTGTTCCATTGGTGTGTGAATGATGGTGTGAATGGTTACTGCTCCTGATAAGCATGTGGCGAATTGCATTGCAGCCTCTATTATCACTGTATGAATGTTTGTGGGAATGGGTGTATGATGGCTCACAATTTAAAGCGCTTTGTGTGGTTGAACAGACGAGAAAAGCGATATATAAGTATAGTCCATTTACCGTTCACCATTTGTGTGATTAACTCACCAGGATTGTTATGTTAACATCAACATCATCAGAAACTCCTGATCACGCGCTTTTAAACTAAAAATCAAGATCCACTGATGGTCAGACTTTCATAGAGGTCTACCTCCTCCCTAACTACTTAATTTGTTGTTGCATAAATTGTGATATTGGTCACCATAAATGTTAACATCAACATAATCTGTAACGTCAAAAGCAGAAACTTCTCATCACGCACTTCATCCTGAACTCCCAGATCAACGTCATTGACAGAGCTCTTTGATTCATTCATTCAAGTGGATGCTAATCCCGTTCATTGTGCGGGGGTTGCAGCCTATCCCAGCTCTTTAATTAACGATTTATACTATATAAAAAGTGTAGTCGGTGGGTATAATCCACTTTGTTGTTCTTTTTATTTATGCTTATAACAAGCGTCTTCAAAGTTTTCCAGCGTTTTTGTAATTTATTCACAGCGTCGGTCTATCACAGCTCCTGACAGTTTTTCTTAAACGTGTTTATAGAGTTAATTACTTCTTACTTTCCCAGTTAATTATTTGAGAGATAGTATTATAAACAAACTCTTTGCTCTGGTCTAGATGAAGAAATGGCGGCATCGCACAAGTGAATAGTGCCCCTGGGCACGCACTCACCAGGGATTATTCCGAAACACTGTTTACAAGCTGCGGATATCCTTCCGAAAGTCTATTAGAAAGGACTTAGACTACCCCCTTGCAATGGAGTGAAATCTAATTCGGAAAGGGGTGTTTTTGTGCTGCATTTCCTTTCTGATTAAGCATCTTTTCTGATTCATTCGGAATTAGGATGTCCATGTAAACCCACCTAGTGAAGAGAGACACAGGTTAGTGGTAGACTTTTGAATTCAAGCACAACTTAAATAAGTGAACATTGAACTGGAAATATATGACAGAGAAAGGATGAAAGAGAATGGATAAAGATACTGAACAGTGATCTTAGTGTTCAGAATCGGAGATGTGTCCTCCTCCAGGAAGCACAGATATAAGTCAATCTGTTTGTCATACTGTGGACTGTATTCCACTCTCAATCGGCCTGCTATCAAACACTTACAGTAGAGCAAAGGATCAGAACTCCTGAGAGATGAAAGAAGGAGTGAGAGAAGGAGAGAGAAAAGGGACAGGGACACGGAGAAATAGGAGAGAGAAAAGGCAGCATGAAAGAGAGAGAGAGGGTAAGAGAGAGAAACCGAGGTATAGAGAAAGGTAAAGCAAGGGAGTGGAATGTTCAGGCTGAACACTCCCCCGCCTAGTTAGACTGTACGCCCTACCTCCCCATGTTTTTATAGGGGGGGGAAAGAGAGAGAGAAAAAAGATAGACCCACCGAATCATCTACTCCTATACAATCAGTAAGGTAAAATTATGAATATTTGTAAAATACTGAATTAAAATATACATTTTCAATATACTTGCAGACAGGTGGATATTTTCGGTACATTAATGGCTGGCACCTAAGCTTTGCCAACTGGGCAGAAGGTGAACCAAGGACTGATCGACCTTGTGTGTATCTTCACGTTGATGGGACATGGAGGACCGATTTCTGCAATCGGACCATGAACAGCGTTTGCATGCAGACAACAGGTATTGCAGTTTCAAGGTAGTATAAATTAAAACAATCCATCAGAGGTAATGAGAGTTAACCCATGTAGGTTTAGCTGATTGATCTGTAATTTATGTCCTGGACTCATTTTTTTTCACACTGTGGACGAGTGTTCACTTGTTAATCTAGTTCTGATCCCTGACCCACTTTTCCACACTTATATTTCTATTTCATGACTTTAATACTCTGGTAACGATTTATCTGCTGATTGTAACATAAATATATAAAAATATATTTATTTTTCATGAATCCCTTATATAGTTTTACTGCAAAAAGATATTTCCACCCCTGTCTGTTGCTTGGTTTGTTGGTTGATTCTGAGATTGGTTTGCTGATAAGTTGGTTGGTTGGACCCAAACTTCCATACTGCAGGGAAATGCAAATTTGCAAGATGGACCAGCTTACCACTGCCACTGGTCCAGTCTGGATGACTGATAACTTTCAAACAGTCTAAACCTAACAGTACCCAAGGCTAAAACAGAATAGCTTTTGTAGCTGACGCCCTTAGTTTTCTGTGAAAATGTTACAAAGGTGAAACCTGAGGTCAGTAAGGAGAGCTATGGTTTTTAAGAGTTTTCTTAAGCCAGTTTAATACACCTTGTTTACTGCAGCTTTGGGTAAGGTTCATGTTAGGGTCATTATTAAGTTTATTTGATTTTTTCACAATGTTAATTGTGAAATTGTGAATGTAAAATGTGAATAACATTTTATTCTAAGTCACATGAACGCACAACCCGAAAGTTAAGTGAAGCTAGCACGGCTAATCAAAAAATCAGGAAATGTTTGTGTATTGTATCATTTTTATTGACTAACTGAAGCATCAAATAAGCACATCCAGGGCTGTATCATTTTTAAATGTCCTTCATAAACAATTCAGTAAAGTTGTGGCTTTTGGAGATCATTTTTGTTTGTGGCTTTGGCAGCAATCTCGTGTTGTCAAATTGATGAAGATGTTTTCTTTATCTGTTTGTTTTCTTCATTTGTTTGTGTTTTGTTTAAGTTCGCCAACGTCGGACACTGTAACTTACCAATGATGGAGACTATTTCAAGCAAAAAGGAATACCAAATTCTGGAAATATTCATAATCCTAAAATTTGGACATAAATTGTTTTCTTTGATAGGGACTTGATGTGCCCGCTATATCAAAACTGATTTACTGAGTATTGCACATAAACCATAAGTGTACATCCTTCCCCCCCCCCCCCCCCCCCCCCCCCCCCCCCCCCCCCCCATTAATCTCTAGTTGTGTTCTTGTTATGAATTTACTGTGACAAAAGAACATTTTCTAGTTGTCTCATCCTGTTATCACTGTCTCCGTCAATTGCAGATGTTCCACCGACAGAGTCAACCAATTACCCGGGGATTTGCCCTTACGATACCAGCGAGGACTACCGCCAGAGTTACTCCTGGCTGCCATATAGGGGTCATTGTTATTTGTTCAACATGAATGAAATTCAATGGTCGGACGCTGCTAGTAGCTGCATGAGGCATGGTGAGAGACGTACCAGCCGGAGAGAACTGGACATCTAGTGACGTGTTGTTGCTATTGTTTGCTGGCTCTAATTCTTAAAACCAGATTGTTATTTTTTGTGAAGGTGGAGTCCTGGCCAGCATTGAAAATCCAGAGGAACAAAAATTTATTAAAGTTAATTTGGAAATATTTCAAGATGGCCACAGCTCTCTCTGGATTGGCATGTATAAAACTCATAAAGGTATGTGATTACAATCTTTGCTTAGAAAAAGTTTTTTCAGAGAAATACAGAGTTAAAGTTCTACCAAGGATGTGATGGTTGGGTTGTCCATAGGATTACACGAAAGGTGTTTACTATTCACATGAAACTTGTCACTACTTCTATGGCAGACAGGAATGAATACCCATATATAACAATATTAAATGGTAATGTGGCAAACTAACTACACAGAGTCTTTCTTTGATCCTAGGGGAGTGGAAGTGGTTGGATAACACAGTCGTGGACTATACCAACTGGGCTTCAGATGGTATAGATCCTTATTACGACTTTGGAGAGGTCAACACCGCCGATGGGACGTGGAAGACTGGTCACAGATGGAACAGCCATGCATACATTTGCAAAACACCGAAAGGTGAGATGATTGTATTTATGTAATTTAAATTCAAGCACTTGTAAAGCTAAAAGTTCCACTCCATCTCTGTGTTGGAGAACAGAGAAAGAATGTGAAAAAAAACTTTTTTGCCCAACCAACAACAATGATCATCTTTCATCAACCTTAAACTCGGCATCCAGCCTCAGATCTTTATCTGGACAACTGTACAGCTCACTTTGTATGCACACTCCTGAAGGAACTACCAGAGTTTCATTGGTAGATAGGGGAGTAGGAGGGTCAGATCCTAGATACCAGAGGTTGAATCGGAATTGACAAAAATTAGACACACAAATTAGACACACAAATACATCAAGAGTAATTTCTATTTCTTTTTCCAACAGTGATACCAACAGATCCAGAATCAAAGCCTGGTAAGTCAAACCTTTGTATTTCCATAATAACTTATTTCTGCATAATAAATGCCCTGGAAACTGACGGTTGTATTAAACTCTCAAATAAACTAGAACTGTTTGGTCATGTTTTTAAATGTAATTTTGTTTTGAATCTTTTTGCAAACCATTATTTACATGCTGAATCATTTGCAGAGCCTGGCGGGGGTGACGATCCACGCGGTCGTGGCCACACCAGTTTGATAGTCGTTATGATCATTGCTGTTGTTTCAACACTGGTAGCCATTGCGGTCTTCCTCTACAAGAGATCTCCTCGTTCATTTCCTACATTCATCAACCCTCTTTACATTGACAGTGAGCGATCGCAGCCGGATGTGGTCGATACCAATAAACTAATAGAGAATGCAGAGGCAGAAAATACTGAGCTTATTATAACTCTGTGATTCATACTGTACCGCAGACAGATGTATTTCACTTGGATGCTTAGTTTTGATTTTTGCTGTTTTTTTTTAAATATACAGTAGATAGTATATATTCAGTTATTTAACAATATGTTAGTGAGTGCGAGTTTCAATAAAGTTGGCAATGTCTGACCTCATGGAACAGAATAATTTAGGCTCTAGGATGTCTCAATTTTTGATTTGTTTTATCTATGATTGAATGTATATAATGGTTACGTATTGTGCTTATGCTTACTAGATGTTGTTCATTGCTTGTGCTCTTGAAATGTGTCAAAAATCTCCATGTTTGTCACTGTTAAATGAACATTAAACCTGGCACTAAACAATAAATGTTAATTTCCTTGAGTTCAATCCTATGAAAAAAGCCAAAGATGCAAGGAATCGTGCCTGTCTAGTTTCTGTAGCAGAGGGATTTGTAAAGAACCTAAAGTAAAAAATTACTTTAGGTTCTTTACAAATCACTGAAATCATGTGAGTTATCTTAAAGAAATTGTGCTTTCTCTTATGTCTTCCGTTCATCTTCTGTCTTTATACTAAGGAAGAAAAAACACTCCCAGTACCCACAAAAAAAAACAACTACTCCAAACTTCTGCATTATTTTGCTTTTTTAAGTTAATTCTTGTATGTTACGCATCCTGTGGGTATAAGGCTTCCATATGGACTTCTTATTTTAGTCATTCAGTGTTAAAGCATTCTTCGGTATGATATTTCCCCCATACTTGTTTATGATGTTTCCCCTTAATTTCCACACATTGAAGTGTCATTTTACAAACCGACCATTCATTTGTGATTTAAAAGTTAATATTGTGAGAAGGTGATCGGTTGCAATCTGCCGTCCCTCACTACTACACCTCCTGAAAGCGGGCAGGTGTCCGTCCTGGATGTCATCGGTTCAGAACTTTCCGCTCGGATAGGAGGCTGAAATCCATCAGGTCCAAAACCTTACGCCAAAAAACAGTTGTATATTACTAACACGAGGGGGAGCTTTATCTCCAAAAGTTTTTCTGTTATAATTTCTCAACTGTTGCATTTGAATAGAATTGAGGATCTCTATCTTGTAAATATTTACATTTAATTGTAGTTGTTCATATTTTATTCACAAGGTTGGTCGTATATTTCTAAGCTAAGGGGGGCTTTTTAACCAAAAGTTTTGGGACCATGAATTCTCAAGCATTTTTGGTGCATATGAATTGATTCTGGGAGATCGATCTTGTATACATTGTGTTTTATTTATTAGTTCATATTTTACTCTCTAGGGGGAGCGTTTTACGAATAACACTGATTTACGAACATAACTTCCTTACCCTCTATCCAATTTTGTCCAAATTCAGTGCATATGAATCGACTCAAGGAGACCAAACTTGTATGTTTCATAATTGAGTCTAAGGTCTAAGTCTAAGGTCACATTTTACTCACAAAGGGGAGCTATTTACGGCCATCAATCTCACCGATTGATGCTGCCAAAGATAGAGCATGTCTTGAACTGACTATTGAGTCACTTTGACGAGCTTAGCAATATAAGGCCCTGCGATATTGAAGTAGATTGAGATAGGGTCTGTAGCTCCAATGATTCTGTTGCTAGCAGACCATTTCAGTGGGATGTGACGGTCCACCAGTGTCGTTCTGCAGGTGGTCGTCTTCCAGTTATTTCCAACTAATTAGAAAAAAAGGAGAATTTAAATTACAAAGTACTCAATGAGTTATGAGTGACATTTAAGTACTGCAATTAAGGTTCATACTCTTAATATAATGATTGTGTTATTTTCTTTGTAAGGTTTATGAAGACAGTCATGTAGTAGTTAAATGAGAATTAACTCATGGGAAATTTAATGTTAGCAGGTGAAATTACTTAGGCATCACAGCCTGTACGGGGAGCGTTTGGTTCATGCCTCAGTCAAAATTCTTACATTTAAGTTTTTCTTCCCTTTTTTATAAGTGTAAAACAAACTTATCAGGTTTTAGCCCTGGGTGTCAATGGAAGGAGGGGTCATTGTGAAAAATGCACATTTGTAAGAGACACTGTATTCCTGTCCATTGTTATATCTTTCAACAACAGCAGGATTATCCTTGTCCTTCATCAATGTAGTATACGATTTAATATAATTCGTTTATGAAGTCTGTATGCCACTATACCTCATGACAGTTATGGGCCTAAACTATAAGCGTCATGAAAGTTGATACCTGTAGATAACAAGGAAGCCAGCTCAATTATCTCTTTACTCAAAGTATTTAACTATTAGTTTCAAGAAAAGGACTTGAAACTTTCTTTCCCTGCCTGGCCCTTCTACCTTGCTGAACTCTTTTGTAGATTGGTAAAACTCACCAATGTGTGCTCAATAGTCTGAATAAGCCATATCAGGGTTTGTATATGTTGAATTAAAGCTGGAGTTTGTCATTCTGGAGAAACAAAGCAAGAGCAATTAAGTTATATACATTCATATTGAGCAGTTGTTTTTGCAGGACCATGGCAGGAAGCCAATAATCTACTGACATTGTGCAAAAGTAAGTAACATGGTATGGTATGCTTTGTCCATGAAGAAGATTGCGCAACTCGCCTTTTCACCTCTTACCCACTAGAAGTGTTGCAACTTCTCAGATTCCACTTCCTCTTCGACCAGAGGAGTCTTTTCAAAAGACAATGTTTTCCATAATTTCTGTTCAATTTATATAATCAATCCAGCTTTTGACAGCAGAGACTTTGGATGGGTCAGTCCCGACTCCCTCAGCTGATATCTGATGGCCCAACTGTCCAACTGACTGTTGGAGAAAAGCACACTTCTGCTACTTCACTTTAAGCCCAGTCTCAGCCAGCTGTTTAAGCACAGCTTAAAGTCTGTCCAAATGCTGATCAAATGTTTCTGAAAAGACCACAATGTCATCTAGATAGACCAGGAGAATCCGAAAAATTTGATCATTCATTGTAACTCGCATAAGCCTTGCATAAATGTCGCAGGGCCATTACAGACACCAAAAGGCATTCTTACATACTTGTAGAGGCCAAATGGTGTAGTGAAAGCAGTCTTTCGCCTATCCCTCTCATGCATGTCTACCTGGTGATACCCACTTGCCTAATCAATTTTGGAGAAAAACTTTGCCCCTCTCAATGAATCAAAACTCTCATCAATCCGTGGGAGCGGAAAAGCACCGCGCCTTGTCTTTGAGTTGAGTTTTCTATAATCAACACATAGCCTCAGGCTACCATCTGCTTTCCTGACTAACACTATTGGCGAAGCATAGGGACTGGAACTTTCTTTAATGACTCCCCTTTTCAACGGCTTACCAAGGTGTTCCCTGACTTCACTGTTTTGTGTGGGTGGGATTCGCCTGTAGGGTTATGATACAGGTGCGTCGTCTGTAAGGTGTATATCATGCTGCACTTTGTCAGTGTAACCCAAGTCCTCATCGTCTGCTGCAAACACAAATGAGTATTTTCCCAAAAAGAATAGCTAGTTGAGCTTTCTGTTCAGGGGTACCTCCCACATTTAGCTTATCTAAAATAGACATCGGCATGACGGTCAGAATTCTTGCTATTTCTCTCTTCATCTGTATCTGCATAAATCCTCTGGAACTGCACCTCACAGAGCTAATCACTTTTCACACTCTCAAGACGACCTAAAACCCCAAGCCTGGTTCTTGACTTTGAGGAGATGTCTTCTTCAGACAGGTGCATGACTTGGACTGGAAAAGTTTGTCTCTCAGATGTTACTAAGGTCGGTACAACAACTGAACCTCCAGGTACGGGAGTGTTTACTGGCTCTAACAACAGTAGGGGACCATTGTCCCCCACAGTCTTTAGTCCTTTAGCAATAACTGTAGTGGCGGATAATGCTGGTATGTGGACCACGTCTTTACCAGCAACCCTAGCAAATGAGAATCTGTCTGCTACAGTCACTGTCTGTAGTTTTTGAAAAGCCTCTCTCCAATTTGAGTCAAGTTACCCCTGCATTGTAGTATCAAACTCATTGTGTACAAGCTCTCTTTATTTTTTGATCATATTCATGCCTGAGGCCTGGAACTGAGGAAGATTGCTCTGAATCCTTAACAATGAGAAAACCTCTATCTGTGACTGTCAAACCTATTGCCTTTACCTCAAGCATAGGGCATATCTAATCCGTTAGCTGCAGTGATCTTCAACCATTCAAAAGCAGGAATCACACTCCCATTTTTTCCTGACCAGTGTTTTTTGAAGTAACTCTCTGTAATTGTACTGACCGTGCTACCAGTGTCAAGTATACACGTGGTCTCAACACCCTGGAGTTTAACTTCAACAATTTTGCATTCTCCGACTGCATGTTCAAGAATTGTTTTCCTGCCTGGTATCTGATTTGGTGAGTCAGCTATGTCCCCCCCGAGTTGTTTGGCTCATGACAACCGAAGCTGCAAGTTTCCCTACACCGAGGAGGAGCCAGGCATTTCATCAGTCTGGGCATTTTTGGTCTGTGGACACTTCCGGGTAATATGTACTATTCCCCTACACTTGAAACAGATGGGTTTGCCATCTGCCGTGAATTTAGGCTGTGTCCTATTACGTGGCTTGGTCTCTGTAAATGTCTGCTGTGTTGCGTGTCTACACATTTCATTTACCGAACTAGCTAACTCAGCCAGTGTTTTGCCTAGCTCAACTGGCTGCTTTCCTTGGTGAGCGACTACTCTTTGAACATCATCTATGACAGCATGTTGGTCAGCTTTAGTTTTAATTACCGAACATTGGGCTGTCTCAGACTGAACTTGGTGGTTTTTAACCAATCTGGAACGAGGGGACCTACTATCCTCCTTTTTCCCAGAGGAGAGCTTCATTCCTCACCTCTAGTAGGCTAGAGTCTGGTTTATCCCTCACCATTTTCACGTCTGAGTTCATGTCTGAGATCAGCATCCTTCAAACCCTCAATGAACTGGTCCCTAAGGACAGCTTTCTGATCAGTTATTACATTGGTGGAATGCTTTAATACAGAGCTCAACATCTGTGACAATACATGCGAGTAATCACGTAGACCTACCCCTTCTCCCTGTTTACGGTTGTAAAAAGACTGCAATAGCTGAGTGGTGCTGCATCTTTCTCCAAAAGCATTTCTTAAATAAGAATACACATCACTGGGCCTCACCGACTGACCCCTCATACATAGTTTTACCTCCTCTAATGCAGGACCACGCAACAGGGATAGTACAAAATCACATTGTTCTACAGTTGTCTGTTCTCTGCTTCTTAAAACCCTCAGCATTCCCCAGTAAATGCTTGGATCTGGCATTCTCGTGGTATATCAATATATGAACGTGCGAGGGCACGGTTACCATTCTGGGCTCTTGGTTCATCATTTAACTTGATAAAATCATCTCTCAACCTGGAAAGCTCCTGTAGCTGAAACTGTATATCTTCATTGAGGTTTCTACTTGTTCCTACCGCCCCACCTAAGACCTGGTTGGATCTACCATTGTCATTATTATAAGTCCCTTCACCAGATTCAACCATTCCTCAATCACCAGATGATATTGTTTAAATCACAGCTGAACCTTGTCCATTGCCGAGATGGCATTGAAATCCTTTGAGCAGGTCTGGACGAGTCTGGTCTAGCGGAAGCACTGGCACTGCTTGGAGTATCTGAAGTCATCTCTCCCGATCAATCTCGAACTGGCCTCTCAATCTTATAAGCTAATGGCCATGACCTGCAATCTTCACCTCTACTGTATTTCATACAATACATTTTTGAAAAAGCCAATATGCAAAAATCTTTACTGTACCCCACTCCTGGTACCAAAATTGTGTAGCCCGGGAAAATAGTTGCCACATGGGACACATAACTTGTGTTCTCACAGCAATTTATTATCAAAATATGTGGATATAATTCTTTACAAAAATAACGTAATTTTTGTTATAAAAATTCGGTAGTGGACCCTAAATACTAAATATGTAAACAGAAACAATAATTAGCCCAAAAAGCCCACTAACAACATTAGAATACAAATGTACAAAAATGCAAATGTACAGTAACTTACATTTCTAACAGAAGTTTCCTTCAACTTAGGAGATGAAACATGTCGATTCTACCCGGTTAACAATGCGACGGATTCAAACCCGCGCCACAAACACAGGTCATTTCACACTGGCAGCTTCTAAAATATACCAACTTGTTAAAATATTGACATTGTCTCTTCCTTATAGAAGCATATTGAACAAGGTTATGGCATAAATACCTACTAGCTTAAGCAACAGTTGCACACTTCTGTCCTTCATGCATCATGGCTCGGTCCAAAAGAGTGAAAATGACAGACCACAATGCTTTTGGCGAAACCACCCTTTTAACTAGTGCTGCCACCCTATGTTCAAAACTCATAACAGCAAGTGCATTTATAACAGAGATAAATGCACAATACCTTGAAAACAAACCTCGACCATGAAACTTCATGCTAACATTTGATCATAAACCATGAAATCAAATTAACAGAACATACATATTTATTTTTAACCGCATTTGAGGGGTTTCATAAACCTGAGTGGAAAAGAATGATTAAATTCCTTATTGTTATTCACCACCCGGCTACATTAATATTTGTACAGTATACCAATTGCAATCAATTACAACTCAACATGCAGCTCAGGGATGTCACTATACTTAATTTGTTTTCTGTACACACATTTTTGACCATAATTAAAGTATATATGGTTTATACATTGCATGGACTTACATATTTTCATATTTAAAAAATCAGTAATTAATAAAGTCTTAGTTTTGTAAATGGAGATCTAGCAAAAGTTCAGTCAGAAAGACTGTCCTCACAGTACGACAACAATTACTGCCCATTCCCCTCTGTTATGCTTATCTTTCACACATGCTGTGTCTCAATTACCTGCTTAATGGCCCTAAGGCAGGGGTGTCAAACTCAATCGCAGACTAGGCCAAAATTAAAGATGGAGTCCACATCCAGGGCCGAACAGGACTCAAACTGGCCATTTTTTAATTGAATTTTATTTTTATTTTATGTACAAATTTTATGGAATTCTGAACAAACCTCTGAATAGAAAATATTCGGATTACAGATTATATGAAAAATGATCAGCATAACATACTGTCGTGTCTCCTTCTTTATCAGCGTAGTTTCACAGAATAATTCCCAATGAAAAGTCTTTATTAACAAGCATTAATAACAGCCATAAAAGTATATTATAGAAGTAAAAAATTATATCCAAAATCAATCGGTTTTTAAACATCCACAAAAATGAACATTAAATGTCCCTTGGTAAATGGCTGGACTAATTCAGCCATTTCAATCTTCTGTCACAATAAAACAGTAAAAGTAGAAAACAGTCAGGTCTATGAACAATCTAATAATGTATTTCACAACTTCCTTTGTTTTCTTGTTTTTAACGCAACGGCGCTGACACTTGTTGAACGGCTGGATGAATTAATGAAAACTTCTATCTATTTACTAATACGCGTGAGCGACTTATTAATACGTTTACGTTTTTAAAAAAGATTTATCAACTATATCTCCTCCCGTTCTCCAAAGCATCTCTTCTAAGGACGAGTGTAATATTTATTAGAGGGACTGGATGAACGTCGATATCCGACCCTAGTGGAGCAGAGAGAAGCGCCGGTGGTTATGATTGACGTGCAGGTTATCGAGCTGCATTACGGGATTTGTAGTATCTGTGGTGTTTGTACTGTATACTAGTAGGCCAGTTATTATAAAAATAAAATTTTGTCTCTTGAGTTTTACACGTGTGGCCCAGGGCATTAACCGATATCAGCTGCAAACCTTCATCATTGTCAGACCTACATGCGTAGCCTATCATCATCAGCCGCATACATCCAATTACTGACACACTTGCATGCTTAGCCTCATCCTCACCTCATCAAGACCAACTGCTGTCTTTAAACATAACACTCATCATCCATTTAGTTCTTGCATGCTGCTGGTTTGCTTAACGCAAGTCACTGTTTACATTTTTCTCCAGCATTTTCAGTATCACAAAGTTCATGCGTTTTCATTACTATGTTTAGTAGTCATTGCACGTTCTCCCAGAGTCCTGCTGCTTCCAGAGATATCCTGGAAGGACGCAGCAACATTTGGATTCCTGCCTCAAATGGCATGTAGCAGCATTTAGGTTCATGTCTCAAATGTCATGCAGTAGTCCACAGAAAAAGTAAATGGGATTATAATAATGTTTATCATAATGAGAAACTGCTGAGCAGTTCTGGCACTCAGGTCCCCTTCTAAGAGTGACTCCTTGCCGCCCAACTCCATCAGCATATGTCCAACCACGGAGCTCTATGAACCCCTACAATCTATATTTAAATCTCACCACGACACAGAGACTGCCCTCTTCAAAAGCACCAACGACCTACTCATAGCAGCAGATTTTGGCCACATCTCCATCCTCCTTAACCGCCTAACGGACCACTTAGGACTCACCGGAGCAGCCCTCTCCTGGTTTGAATCTTATCTTTCAAACAGAAAACAATTCATCACCATAAGTGACACCAGCTCCTCCCTAGTCAACCAAGGCGTCCCTCAAGGCTCTTTGCTTGGGCCCCTCTTCTTCATCATCTACATGCTCCACCTTGGTCAGATTATCCACCATTATGGTCTCAGTGTCCACTCCTACAAATGCCTACAGGAAATAAAAACATGGATGTCATCTAACCTCCTCAAACTAAACAGAAGCAAAACAGAGCTCATGGTTGCGGCCCCTAAGGCACTGCTCTGGAAGGTTGGAGATCTCCTTCTAGACATAGCTGGTTGTTCCATCTGCCCATCCTCCGAGGTCTGCAACCTAGGCGTCATCCTGGACTCCACCCTTTCATTTCGATCACACATCAAATCCATCACAAAATATGCCTTCCACCACCTCAAGAACATCCCTCGTCTCCGGTCATCACTCTCTGACTCTTTTGCAGAGTCCCTCATCCCCGCCTTCATCACCTACCGTCTTGACCACTGTAATGGAGTCCTGGCCAGGGCTACCAAGCAAAGCCCTGGACCGGCTCCAGTATGTCCAAAACTCAGCAGCCAGGGTTCTCACCCGCACCATGCCCTGCCAGCACATCACCCCCACACGTATCCACCTTCACTAGCTTCCTATCAAATCCCACATCAAGTATAAACTCTTCCTGCTCACTTACAAAGCCCTCCATGCCCTTGCCCCCCATTACTTCACCAACCTTCTCCACCCCTACTCTCCTTCTCCGAGGCTTCGTTCCTCCGACACTGGTCTGCTCTCCACCCCCAACACCGGGCTGCTAACATGCTGCACCAGAGCTTTCAGCGCGCAGCCCCCGCCCTCTGGAACTCTCTACCCCCTGAAATCAGGAATTCTGCAACCCTGGACATTTTCAAAAAACTCCTCAAGCTCCACCTGTTCTTAGAGGCCTACTATCTCAATGTCCCCCCCTCCACATCCCTTCTTCTAATGTTTTTTATTAGTATGTTTTTGACTATCCTCTTTGTTAAGCGTCCTTGGGCTCATAGATAGGCGCTATATAAGTCCAATTTATTATTATTATTATTGACCATCCCAACCTTCATTTTCCCATCCTTTATTTGGATTCATGGCTCAAATGGCATGCAGCAGCAAAAGGAACACAACATTGAAAAGTTTAAAATCAATTTCATGCGGACCCAGATTAAACCTTTGATATACATCATTAAAACAACAGATAAACTTAATAATGACTAATACAGTAAATACCCAAAGATTCAACAAAATAGCTTATGTAGCTGACGGTCTTGGTTTGGATTGGTGTTGCTACGTTGCTATGGCAACACCTGAGGTCTGTATGTGGGATGGTGAATAAGAGTTTTCTTTAGTGAGTATTATACACCTTGTAGCTTTGGGTTTCTTGCAAATTAGGATCATTATTTAGTTTATTTGTTGTTTTTATAATGTTAATTAACGTTTTGTTTTGAGCCACATGACCGCATGACCCGGAAGTTAAGCCAAGCTAGCACGGCTAATCAAAATATCATGAAATGGTTGTTTATATTATCTGTTTTTAATCACTAAATGAGGCATTAAAAAGCGTCCGGGGTTGCATCCCTTTTAAGTGCTCTTTGTAAACACTTTCCTTGTGTTTGGCTTTTGCTGCACGCAGAAGTTTTCTTTATTTGCTCATGTTTTGTGTATTTGATGTGTAAGCATGATCACGCTCCTGTCGGCGACTGTAAATATGTCGATATTGTTCTTGTTTAAAAATACATCTATGATAACTTATTAGACCTGCCAAATATATATATATATATATACATATATATATATTTTATAGATGCAACTTATGAAATGTTACACGTACTGCACAGATTGTGGCTGGATGTGCAACCAAAGGGCTCACATCCTGGAGCACTGAATTTGAACTTAATCTGAATGTGTTGGTCTTTTGCTGTTTAAAAAAAAAACCAGAGGACATTGAGGAAACTCACACAGACCTGAGCTGACGTTAACTGAGTAGTTTCCTCTTTTCTTAGAGTTAGCCAGCCTTCCAAATGCCTTCAGGCTTCTTAAATATTTGCATTATGCATTTAAGTGGTGAGATGCAGCCTTTGTGTTCCTCATCCAGTATTTTATTGAAATGATGAAAGAAGCCATTCCATAGAAAACAATACACAAACACCTATGTGGATGATTTAACCACAGAAACAGAGAAATCAGGTAATGTTCTTCTATATTCGCAGAAATGCAGAGTCGGCAGTAATATGACTTCCTTTTTGTGAATATTGCACAAAACTTTCCCATGATAAAGTCTAAACTGTCAAGGATTTCCAAACGGTTCCAAACAGTTAAATGCATTGTTCTCTAAAAGATTTATCTTTCAATGACGGTCAGTATTCATTGCTCAATAATAAGAAAGACACTGGACAGCTTGCCTGAATTTGCTACAATGCACCTTGATGACCCTCGGAGCTTTTGCGAGAATATTCTTTGGCATGATGAGTAGATTTTTCAGCTGTTTGGAAGCAAAACAAGTCAACCTATTAAGAAAGATGGATAGATAAAAACTTTGTTAATCGCCAATAGTGGAAATGTAGTTGTTGCAGCAGCTCCAGCATACAGGTAATCTAAAGGTGACTAAAAATGATGACAAACTACATAATAGGACATCTTATAGACATGTTTAGATAAACATTATAAATGTAATTTATAAATAAATAAATATGTATACACATATACATATGTATGTATCCCTTCATATGTATATATATATATATAAATATATATATAAAACGTACACCTACATATACACATACATATACAATCAATCCAAATTAAGAAATAAAAAAATACACGTTAGTTAAAATACAGGAATATAGCGCATGAAAATATAAAGAAAAAGGAACGATCTCTGCATCAATGGCATATATAATATGAATTAAAATAGTCCAGTTACAGATTTGTAATATTTGTCCAGGTGCAAATATGCAATAGTTGTGCGGGTGCAGATGTGCAATAGTTTTCAAGGTGCAAAGAGCTCAAAAGGGAAAAAACTTAAGTTTTCGAGTGGCCTTTTGAAATTCTGGGCCAGAGCCCATTAGAAATGCTGTGGCGGGACCTTTAAAGAGCAGTTCGTGCTCACAATCCTTCCAATGTCGATTGAATAAAGCCGTTCTTCAAAGAAGAGTGGGCCAAAGTTCCAACAAATGAAGGAAATCCAAATATAATTTGGATGTCACGCATATTTTCTTTGGTTTCACGTGTTTGTCTACATAGTCTGGTTTTAGTGTAAAAGGTCCCTTCCTAGAGCAAGATATTGGCATTTCATGTTTTCTGCAACAGAACATCCACATAATAATGTACAAAATGTTCCTCGTTCTGAATCTCCTTCACAACGAAACACTATCTGTCGAAATAATTGGCCCCTCCTTTATCATCTGACGTGCAAATTATCTCAGACAACCCAATAAAAAAAGACGGCATGATGAGATAGATAAGTCAGCAGTGTTGAGTATGACTTCCACAGTCATTTACACAACTGTCTTTGAGGAATGTATGGGTAACATCCTCTGCTGTAAAACAATTCAGAAGAATTCTAGCAATGAAGAAGACTTGTGCAGCCTTTGTGTTCCTCATCCAAACATTACAGTGTTTGGCTTCTGATGGTAAAGTATTCCAGCATTTCATTTTGAGCAGACTCAACTTCTCTGTTTTTCAAGAGCGTAGGTTATTAAATTCTTACATGAATTTAATTCAATACTGGAAACTGCTGTTGTTTCTTTTCTTTTTTTGTATCAATGTTTTGCAGACCAGTGTAAAATATTAGTAGACACAACTCAATCACACAGTGATAAATTGTGTAAAAATATTACAAGTCAGCAATTCTTTCTCCACAGATTCACCATTTCAACTTACTAATAGGGCAACTGGTTTCTGCTTATTAAAAACAAACAATCACTGCGATGATGTCCGCTGGACAACTGGTAACCGACTTCTGGTTCAGCAGAGGAAGAAGTGTCTGGGAGCCCAGGGTAAAAGTGTGGGAAGTGAAATAAACCTCTATGATTGTGATGAAAACAACGAACTTCAAAAGTGGGAATGCAAGAATGAAACAGTGCTTGCTCTGAAAGACCAAGAGCTTTATATCCAGCTCACTGCAGATAACACAGCAGTTCTTTCCAAAACAGTAGGACCCAATAACCACCTCACAATTTCAGCGACGTCCAGCGGTGCTTGCACAAGAACATACAGAGGTACTGTATACACAACATTATCTTGAAAGAATTTCTGAACATTGGCGAATTCTAGAGACGATGTGTTACAGGTGGGGGATTGTGTTTAAAGATAATTACATCGAACTGGTTTGGTAAATCTTTGTTTGAATTGTGGAAAAGATGAGAAAAAAACTTTCACAGATTCCACCATGTCATCCAATTACATGGTTTGACAGATGTTATTTTAGATGTATCTGCTAACTTCTGTTATTATCTCCTCCTAGCATTGTATACCATCGCAGGAAATGCAGCTGGAATACCATGCATGTTTCCCTTCAAGTACAAAAACCAGTGGTACGCAGACTGCATTATGCACGACTCACCAGAAGGACGACTTTGGTGTGCAGCCGAAACGCAATATGAAACTGAACGCTGGGGCTACTGTCCAATTACTTGTGAGTTACTGCAATTGAAAACTACAAAGACCGTATTAACAATGTCAATGTATACTAACTGAAAACAAGGCATGAAACTGTGACATAAAGCAAGTGAGTCATGACAGCTTATTTTGGTAGAAAATAAGTGTGACATTCAAACTTAAAGTGCAACTTTAACACTATTCGGTGTTGGAGATAATAATCAGTCAATCCATCTCCGCACTGATGTAATTAAGGTCCACCCACACAAAAAAATGAAGATTAAGGATTCAGCTTGAGTAAAACCAGATTACTCAGTTAACTAACAGCAAGTAACTCATGCTATAATCAATCTTCTCTGAGTGAAGAGGCATCTCTCCAAATTATGCAAGGGGTGAAGGGATGGTGCTTACTTAAGGAGAAGTTAACACAAGGAGAAGGTGGTTGGATGGGAAGGTGGTCTAGATACAATAGAGATAAACCCAATAGTGTTCCCTTGCATTTTTTAATTTGATGTTATAAAATTAGGCATTTTAAAATACAGCTATACCTTTCCAGATAAAAATATTGAGTGAGTATTACATCTCTGTACCATTACTACAGTATTTCAGCAACACAATATGGTTTACAGATGGTCTTAAAATTTTCCCAGCTATATGATAATAGTTGAGAGTAATAATTATTGTACTAGTTTTGGGTTGTTTTACATACATGGCGACGGTGGCTCAGTCATTAGATCGGTTGTCAACTTAACTGAAGGTCGGTGGTTCGATCACTGGCCCCTGCAGTTCACACGTTGAAGTGGTCCTGAGCAAGATACCGAATCCCAAAATGGTCCCAATGTCTGTTTCATTAGTGTGTGCATGATGGCGTGACGACCGCAAGCCAGGTGGTGCCTTGCAAGGTAGCCTCAGCTGTGATTGCTTAATTTTTGTGAATTGGTTAATGCTGGCTCTCATTGTAAAGCACCTTGAGTGGTGAAACAGACAAGAAAAGAACTATATAAGTGCAGATGATTCAAATTTTACATATGCTAGTTTTAAGAGTAGAAGCATTGTGCATTTATTTTGAAAGCATCTGGCCAAATTTATTTTCAAATCCGACTGGATGCTCTATGTCCTTTCTGTGTTTTAACTTCCTGTTGTAATGCGAGACAGGAAGTCTCTGCACTTACAGTGGAATCAATCCTTAAGGCTTTACTCCGACCTTACAGTGGAATCAAGCCTTAAGGATTTCATCTTGGTACCTAGCAGCACTTAGGGTAGGGCTGGGCGATTCTGGTTAAATCGCTGATTTATTTGCTCAGAATTGAGATCGCAATTCTCTTCACGATCTTATCATTCAGTTTACATCATAATGCACCTTCTCATCCATTTCTGTGGGTTGTATATATTTCAGAAGAAACTTGTCATTTTAATGTTTAAATGTTTAATATTTCAAGGCACATTACACATTGCTTTTGAGTTGCACGAAACTACTTTTGAATTTTACCAGCCGGTAATGGCCGGTTGGATGGTTAAGCATATGACAAAGATGCAGCCATTACATTTTGGACCCTGATAAAAGAGCAGCGTTATGAATTGGTCTCAAATTATTTTACATTGCAGGATAGGGCTTTTATTTGACCATTTCTGTCAATTAAGTGTAAACTACTAGATATATTTTGAGATGTTGTTCTTCATTTTAGAAAATGTAACCATATTTTGTAAATGCACATTCTTAGCTAAAGAAGGCTGGAATGTACACCCAGTAACAGGAGCATACTATCAGCTCAACACCCAATCAGCTCTGACCTGGCCCCAGGCTGAAACCAGCTGCAAACAGCAGGGAGCCTCCATGGTCAGTATCACGGATCCTCACCAGCGGGCCTATGTCATAGGTAAAGTAACACTGTAATACCTGTAAACACTGTAATATATGCAAATATCTATCTATCTATCTATCTATCTATCTATCTATCTATCTATCTATCTATCTATCTATCTATCTATCTATCTATCTATCTATCTATCTATCTATCTATCTATGTATCTATCCGTTACCTCCAGTGATATATTGGAATGTCTGCATATCAAGTGACACTAGAAAGCCTCATTAATAATTTTCAGATTTCTTTTTTATATGGCCACAACAGCTCTACTGGGGGCAGGAGGCAGTAAGCTTTGGACTGGGCTCATCCTGGATCCAGAACATGGATGGAAATGGTCTAATGGAAGGCCTTACAGCTTTATGAAATGGGACTCAGGTAGATATTTTTTTTCCAATCGCTCTAAGACTTTGTGTTTGTTTGTGTAAAAATAGTCACATATTTGTTATGGATTAAACAAACCACCAGGAAACAGAAGTTCCAAATCAATTTCCAATTTATTTTATTAAAGGATGTTCACCATGATATTCAAAAGATCAGCCATTAAGTGTTGTCAATACTATGAAATGCCACCTACATTCAGGTAAATCAGGAGACGCATGGCAAACTCCATAACATTCAATACGTAAATGTTTGCAGACAATGGGCCGGCTTTACAAAGATCCAAAATAGCGAGTGCTAAATTGCATGCACAGATTGCACGTTTACGTTACTTGTGGTTTACGGGTGATCCAATTAGAATAATTGCATGAAAGACAACAGGTGCAAACCTGGTGGAGGTGGTACTATTTGAATGAGAGTTTTGCATAAGTTAGCGGTTTCTGCCTTGGAGAGTTTGGGCGAAGAGCAAAGTGATCGCAAGCGTTAGAGTTAATGCTGGGGGGAGGGGGGGACAACAGAGCTGCTGGGTAACGAAGGGGGACAAGGGTGAATAGCGCGTCCATATTCCTCCACGTCTATGGCATCATGCTCCAAAACATAATGTTTGGCTATATTGTGCAACATGCAGCAGACAACTATAGTCTTGGCCCCTGTGCACATCGCTTTACCAATTAGCACCTTCCACTCAAACGCATTAAATACGGACGCAATTACAAGCACTGCAGGTTTTATAGGCTTAATAAAACACATTGAAAGTGCCAAATTAACCTATTTGCATCCACTCCTCCCCATATTTTGCGCGCTCGGGTAGAAACAACCAATATTGCATATTTATTAAGACAAACCTACTAAATGGACAGCACGTCCAATTTTGCACGTTTGACAGACGCAATCCTCAGTGCGCACTGTTAGTAGATCACCTTGGTCATTTGTTTGTTGGTGCTATCAAGTTTGCACACATCTTTACACATGCAAACCTTTAGTAATCAGGCCCAAAGAGGAGGAAGTCCTCTTCACCACCTCTATTTAGAAAGTAGAGAGACAACTTAGTGTACCTTGTGGTAAGAAGGGGAAATGATCTTGCTTTTTCTAACAGCTGCCCCCAGATTTGTGCAGCAAATTTCTTTCGTTTCAGGGTGGACAGGGTGGATGTATTCTCTACCATGAATCATGACTTTGCAATCCTTTCGATTCTTTCCAGGGTATATTTCAGTGACCTTCGCAATAGGCTATGATGCTCGAAGATATTAGGGGTCAAAAAGCATCACAATGTGAGCTGTAAAGAAATTTGTTGATAAAATCTGGCAGTGTTGCCACCTTCTCGTGCCAAGGAGCTCCCTTAGATTACACAATAGATTGCCCGAGGGAGATAGGAGTCAAGCTAATTTGTTGCATCACCAACAGATTTGGAGTGACTGGATCTAGATCAGCAGGGTCTGAGGAGACATATCAAAGTGGTTTTGAATTCAAAATACCTTCGACTTCAACCAGGACAACCAGAACCAGGAGTTTAGGATTTTTTCTGTTGTTGCTTGGTTTCCTAAAGCAACATGGAGAGCCGCTTTTATTGAGTTGTTCTCTCATTCCCAATGTATTGAAATGTGAGCCAGATGGACGATTGAATTGGAAGTTTACTTGTGTCTGTGACAATTGCTGCTGTAATTCTGGTGCCATGGCTTGAAAAGCATTTCACAGCTCTGCCTCTCCTGCTCTGGAGTCTCTAGGAGTGTTTTACCTCTTGTTGGGATCTTTGGAGAGGGACGGGACAGGAAAGCAACTTAATAAACTTAAATCATTTTTTCAACTTTTACTGTCACCAGCAGAGCCTTCATAATAAAAAGTCAAACTTGTAATAACATTATTTTAAATTTATCACAATTTACTCTCCAACATTTTACAAAAAGCTCTTTAAAGTAGGTTTTCATGTATTAATCTTTATATCTTCCAAGCTGATGTTGTTATGATTTCAATTTATAGAATGAGTTCTGTTTATTTCACTGCATTTCTGCAAAGTCGTTATTTATAATGTTGTTACGAATGCTACATGCTACATTATGCACATTAACCTGCACTGGTGTTGAGTATATTCTGTGGCTCCTACATGAGCTTATATAATAGAAACATTATGAAGTAATATTGGTATAAAAGTAAAAGAAAGACACAAGTAAAATTTCAGGATATTTTGTCAAAAGCTCTCATACCAGTGAGTCGGATGAGCTCAGGAAATGTATCCGTTATTTACAATACAACATCAGGTTTCTCAAGGTAACAGTGCATTATCTTGCCTTTCCAATAAGTAGAATCGAAGACATTACAATTTTTCAATTTGGAGAGAATTGTTTGCGAGACCATAATAACTTGAATTTAAAAATGTAAATATTGTTTCAGGACATCCACTGCCTAATCCAGGATACAACTGTGCAATTTTTGATCCTGCCGTGCAGTATTCCTGGCAAAGTACGCCTTGCAGCAAGAAATTCGGGTACATCTGCTACAGTATCGCGGCCGAAAACCACTTGATGAGGCCATGTAAAGAAAAAGATCACTCTACTCCACATTCTTTCAATAATGTATATAATACAATATATTTTTCACTTAATCCATATATTACCTTATTTTGTCTTATGATCAGCTGCTCTGCCAGCATTTTGTTCAACACCTTGGATTCCCTACAATGGCCACTGCTTCCACCTCAACAAAACAGAGAAAACATGGTCCGATGCACAGAGAGAGTGCCGTAAAGGAGGAGGAGACCTGGTCAGCATCCAAAATGTTGAAGACCAAAGCTTTGTCATCTCTCAATTAGGCTACGGTAACAACAAAGCAGAAATCCTTTCAACAATGAAAACACATCAGGCCTTTCTTCCATTCGTTTCTGAAGCTCTAATTTAACGAGCAGCCTCTAAGGGAATTTACACTCTTCAGTTCATAGGTCATGTGCTGAGCTGGTTTCTGGGAAGACTTTGGCCTTTGTTGCTTCTTCCATGCTGTTGAGGGCAGAGGGCTGCTCACTTCAATGTGATCTGATCGAGATTTTTGCCGGTTAAAGGGCAGTTTTTTAACCATTGTCGCCAATGGGTTGATCATGTGGGAATTCTCGAAAAAAGACTACGGATTAGCGGTGTTGAATGAAATATTTGGACCCCACTCTTGAGCTGTCAGACAAATATAGAGGAGTAGGAAATAGAAATGGAATGGAACTACTTCAGTATCAAGTTACTGTTCACCGCTGAAAACTTGACTTGCTATTTTCAAAGCGCCTTGAGATGACCCTTTGTCAGATTTTTCTCCCTACAAATAAAATTGACTTAAACCAAATTAGAGAGAGAATTGCAGTAGTGACCATTTTTTAGCACACATCAACTAAAAATAACAAACATTAGATAATCTACAATATAATCTCTGTTTTAAAGCTTTATGAACAGAACACAACACCTATCTATGCCGGAGCCAAACATCTAAAGTATGAGTCAGTGATTGGGAAGCATGGACAAAGACAATCAGCTCACTCTTTCATTCATTCAATTTCAAAACCGCTTTTCCTGATCAGGGTCATTGGGGGCTAGCGCCTATCCTAGCTGACATTGGGCGAGAGGCAGGATACATCCTTGACAAGTCGTCAGTTCTTCATAGGGCCGACACAGTCCAACCACTTGTTTACATCTACAGGCAATATAGAATCACCAATTCACCTATACTTCATGTTCTATGGCCTTGGGAGGAAGCTGGAGTATCTGCAGAGAGCCCATGCAAACACACAGGGAGAACATGCAAAGTCTGCATGTTCTCATGCAGACTTTGCATGTACAGAAAGCTCAGCCAAAGGTGGATTTGAACCCCGAACCTTCTTGCTGTGAGACAACTATGCTCCCCCAATCAGCTCACACAAACACTATACTGTACATAACTCAGGTACATTATCGACATATATATATATATATATATATATATATATATATATATATATATATAAAATAATATACAGCCAAAACATGGAGGACAAATGAAAAAAAAAATATCAATCAATGCCATTATTTTTACACTTTTTTCATTGACTCACAGCATGTTAAGCTATTAGATAATATTGTATTTTATGAGAAGATCCTTGTCTGTCTTGCATGTCTGCAGTTTCCAATGACAAGCTTTGGATTGGACTGAATGACAGGAAGACAGAGGGGCTGTTTGACTGGATCGACCACTCTACTGTTACTTTCACTAGTTGGGCATTTAGCAAACCCGATATGTCCAGTGAAATAAAAGACTGTGTCATCATTCAGGGAGAGGTAAGGAGAACCATGTTGTACTTTCACTCGTGAATGTACCTAAATACGCTAACTAAGAAAAATGCTGTTGTTTTTTTTAAGGGAATAGGGCACATTGCAAAGCCACATATCACTGTAAAATCTGTAAACTGTAAAATCTAATATGTACAGTTCAGTCAGGAGAGACGATAAATGAAGAAAAGATGAATGTTTTATTACAATATTGATATGACAATGATATTTTATGCTTAGTCCATTAAGTCTTTGGTGCTCAGACTCTAAGATGGGGTTGTAATTGAGGGGTATCTACCTTGAGCAGCAGCAAGATATAACCCCCCTTACCCCCTTTGGAGTCTGAATTATGCTGGTGGTGGCTGATGACTCTGCTGATACTGAAGTTTGTACTAACCATTTGATTCACATCACGTCACCGTCCGTCTGTCAGAGAGACATTCATGTTTTCTGCAGTGTTAAATGTTTCTTTCGAATTTCCTGGTTTGGTTGGTTTGTTGTTGGATACACCTTTAAACCCGGGAAAAAAAACTGAAGGAAAACTTATCTGACAGAGTTTCTAGGACTCATTTTCTCCAAGTCTCTCATGTTCCACAGTGTTTAAGAATATTAACGAACTGGCTTATAACGAAGTCGCCTCTAACCGGCGACTGGTTAGAGGCGAGCGACTGCTTCTTGATTTTGGAAACCCCTGTGGTCAGACGTTTCAGCTTCTGCACTGGGAAGCAGCTGTACCTTGGCTGCATCAAGGCTCTGAACATCTGCTCACTCCTGTCAGTTATGGCTTCATAGTGGACAGAGATATTTGGCCTCACATTCTCCCCCAAGGCCTGCTGGCAGGTCCTTTATAACCCTCCGGTTGAAAAACGGATGGCTGATCTCCAGTTGAAATTTGTTCATGGAGCGCAGGCTACCAACAGGGATAGGGCTCACTTGGGCCCACTTGCAGGGAAGTCCTGGTCTTAATCTGAGACTGTGGCACATCTTGTGATGTCCAAGAGACTGGTGGGTCTCTTTTACTTGCTTAAGCAGCGGTTGAAGACTTTGGATGAGGTTTTTCTCCCTATCCCCTTTTAGTATGGACCTACATACACACAGAGAAACTGGTCTCTGAACTTTTAGCTTGATGACCCACAGTGTTTACGCATATTACCGCAGCAGCTTTCATGGCAATGTTTGTATTCACTGCTTGCTAAATAAAATTGTGTTGAAAGTTCATTTGAAAGTTGTAATGAAGGTAAGAGTTTTTTTTATTTTAAGTTTAAAAACTATATATAGCAGCATATCTGTGTAGACTCTCATTCATCCAGGTCATGATTGAATCCAAAGTAACTGGACTTGTGTTTTGGTTTGAAGACGTTTCAATTCTCATCTAAGAGGCTTCTTCAGTTCAAAATGGCTGGTGGGGAGTCAGGGATCCTATACCTTTTACCCCAGTAGGTGGCTCAGGACAGGACTCAGGAGTTCACTTGCATTTCAGAGACAAGGGAAAATATTTTGTGGACAAAAACTTTCACATTTTGGACAGAGGGGATAGATAGTTGGAGAGAGGAATTAAGTAGGGGCGGCTGTAGCTCAGTGGGTAGAGCGGCCGTCTCCCAATCGGAAGATCGGAAGGTAGCCGGTTTGGGTCTACTTGTCCTTGAGCAAGACCTTGAAACCCTAGCTCCCCGGGCGCTTCAATTACTTACTTACAAGTACATATTTACAAGTACGTACTTATGCACAAGTACATACTTACAAGCATAAACTTACAAGTACTCACTAACATAGAGGGTCGTTAGCCGTTGGTTTTGAATAACTAATGAGAGTGGGTATGGGTTGTCTGGAGTCGTTAGGACAGGGTGGTCTTGATAGTAGGTCGAGGTATAATTTGAGTCGTTAGCATAATGTGAATCCAGTTGTGGACGATGGTGATACCATCTGGGGAAAGATGTTAAAACTGAACTGTATGTGGATGATAGCTGGTGTTGAGACCCCCATCCCTGTTTAGAAAGTGTCTTCAAACCAAAAAATAAGTCCTGTTGCTTTGGATTCAACCCACATGGAACTGACGGAATACATAGGCTAAATACAGTAGGCTCATGGCTAGCTCTGCACTCTTGCTAGTTTAGCTGCACTGCTAACATAAGCCTAATTTTAAAGTTTTCTGATTAAAACTGTTTTTGGGGTTGGTTCTCCACAGCTTATTTTGGCCCCTACTGGTGTTACAAATTGGGAGTTTTGTGTTTTATTCATTCACGGTGAAAGGTTTCCAAACTGTAGAGATGTTTGTAGCCTTAGTAGTTCATGCTTGGTTTGTGTGCTACTGAACCATTGTGTGGCAGAGGTTAGTGGCGTAGGTGTTCTTCTTTGATATGTGTTTTTTTTTTTCAGTTCATTGACCACACTACCTTTCTTTACATCCAGTTTTCATGTAAACAAGTATTCTATGTTGTTTTTTTTCAGAATGGGAATTGGGCTGACTGTGTGTGTGATGAGAAACACGGCTCCATTTGTATGAAACAGACTGCCTTAAAACTCACTGGAGATCAAGTGGAGCAGGATGCAGGATGCAAAGCTGTGCGTTCGTATCCTTCATATTTGTTTTTTGTTTATTTTAAAAATTGAAGAATTTTGCACTGCCTCTGAACATCAGGCAACTCACCCTAATATAACCAGCTTTTAGACACTTGACGTCTTTTTTCAATAAGCTTTTAGTGAACGTCTGTGTTCCTGCCCATCAAGTTGGGATTGGGGTTTTTTAAGCTTAAGTCCCTCAAAATATAACAAAAATCCATTATTTCAGACTATGATATTATGTTTAACTTAATAATAATTCATAGAGTACTGAGACCTGGTTAATATCTTATCTATATATCTGTGTGTCTTGTGATTTTGATTATAGCATCTAAAAAATGAGACATTCATGATGGAAGTAGGCGTTCACTGCCGCACTCAGTCTCTGCTATAATAAACAAACCCTGTCCCTGCAAATTTTATCTAATACGGGGCTTCGGTATTTTTTTACTCTTTGTAAAAGTGATTGAGCCATCAACACTAATGAAAATAGCAAAACGGCGTTTCTTTACTTTTTGTTTTTCCAACAACTCAGGGATGGAGAAGACATGGCTCCTACTGTTACTTCATCGCAACACTGACAAAAACGTTTGATGAGGCTAAAGACCAATGCAAGAGTTCAAATTCTAACTTAGCTGATGTTTCAAGTGGGTAAGAACATTTATAAATATACTCCAAATATTCATAGCAATACTATCTCTCATTGGAGAAAAAATTGGGCTCGCTAACAGAATTCAATGAAGCTAATTTATATTTAGTGACAGTAGAAAACCGTTTTCATCTTTCTTTTACATATGATAACATTGCCAGGGTGGACAATGCCTTCCTTGTGAGCTTAGTTGGAATGAGACCAGAGAGACACTTCTGGCTGGGACTCTCAAACCAGAGAGACATTGGGGAATTTCTGTGGACAAACAAAAACTCAGTTAGATTTACCCACTGGAATGCTGGAATGCCAGGTATGGAGACATTTAAATGACAAAGATGTGTGAGAAAAGTAGCTTCAATTGACATCTTCCATCAACAATGCAAGGTCATCGACAAGGCTGTGTTGCTATGACAACTGGGTTTTTTGCCGGCCTGTGGGATGTGCTTCCCTGCACCAATAAAGAGAAATATATCTGCAAACACCTGGCGGAGGGGGCAGCTTTAACCCCGGCACCAACCACTGCTGTCCCTTACAAATGTGCAGATGGCTGGACTGAACTGAAATCAAGAAACAATTGCTTTAAGGTACAGCCACACATTTAAAAATTTCATCTATAAATATACAAAGTCATGGTAATAACTGCACTGTTAGAAGCAAAAAGTGATGGATTTAGGATCGAATAGAGAATAAAAATAATGGGCTTGCTTATCTTTGTTCATTATTCTGGTACAACGAAAGTTTTTTTTTTCGTAAAACCCCTCTAAAATAACAGTTTACCACAAAATTAGTCAGTCGATAGCCATTTAGTTGCTTGCCCATAGAAAGGCATGCAAGTAGGCTCCCTGCAACTTGTGTTGCATGATCAAAGTCTTTAAAATCCCAATTGAACCGAAAAATAACAGAGAGTGCTCTGCTGAAAATGGAGTAACAAATGCTGCAGATATTATATGTTTTACAACTCTCTCTCAAATCACAGCAATACTAGTGAAGATTTGTTATTGTTGCAGTCGAAAAAAGGATTGTGTAAAAAGGATTGAACTCAAAAAAAAGAGATTGTTCTTTCTAAATTGACATGGCATGAGAATGTGACACGTATTAAAACACTGATGTGCCCATATTAAGTCAATTATTAAGTCCTTGTGCGAGGATATCAGTATAAGATATAAGAATATATAAAATGCATTAAATTAAAATATATAAAATGAAAGGTGGAAATTGAAGCAGTGCAAAGATGAATGTGAGGGATTTGAGTCACTTATTACATCAGGGGAATGGAGACCTTGTGTTACTCTGCTTTCATGCCGGTTTTACAGTTTGGACTCGGGGTCAGTAGAAAGGAAGAAAATATTTTATAATTTTTTCGATCATAGGTAGAACAGATATCAATACAATTTCTTTTGCACCTTTTGTTTTCTACTTTTGTATGGTTTTACATTAGAATAAACAGTTCTTGGAGGTATTCACTAATAAATGTATTGTGTTACGTAGTAGCGGATTCACATACAACTAAAGTTATGCTGTCGTCCCCGACTGCAAGAGTTTATCCCCAAAAATTCCCCAATTCTTTTCGTTGTAAAAGCAATCATTTTGAATACCTCAAATTTTTTTAAACTTATTTCTATGGTAATTTTTTGTGAAAAAGCTTCCCTAAATTGAGTATAATATGAACAATAAGATTAAAATATGGGTGTAAACTATGATATAAAAAAGGTTGAAAAATTATGGCTGAAACCTTTCGGAGATAAAGCTCCCCCCTCATGTCAGAAATAATCGACTGACCTTTTGCAAAATGACTCCATTTCTTTTTCTCACTAAAGACTATTGGGGTAATGGGGTCCATGCAAGTTATTGATGTATGTCTGGAAAACGAGTGTTTTAAAAAAAAAGAAAGAAAAAAGAAGCTCCCCCTAGTGAGTAACATGTTAACTGTTTAAGTAAAATACGATAAATACAAGATAGTTTTGAGAATTTATGTCCCAAAAACTTTGCAGATAAAGCTCCCTCTAGTATCAGAAATATACGACCAATCTCTGCCAAATTCCATCCTGTTCTTCCTTTCACTCTGTGTGGGCATGATATTTGGAAATGATCCACCAAATAGTTTTGCGTTATGTCAAGTAAACAGTGTTTTTCATGAAAATAGCTCCCCCTAGTGAGTGCAAATTGAACTAGAAATTAAGGACGAAAACATTTAAAGTTAAAACTCTACCTTAAGGTTGGACACCGACCTTTCCCCAAAAAAACTCCTGTTCTTCCTCACACTAAGGTCTATGTGGGAACATATCATTGATATCAGATCCATGATAAAGTTCTTGAGTTATTGCGTTACACGAAGGATCTATGGCTGTTGCGGTGATGACAATTCCATAATATTTCCAACTTTTCATGTCATGGATAAAAATATGATGTTTACAAGATAGGTCTCCTTGGGTCAAGTCATAATTACCAAATTTGGACTAAAGTAAACTTAATTATATCGACGGTTAGGAAGTTATTTCAGTAAAACAGTGTTTTTTCCATAAAAAACTCCCTCTTGTGAGTAAAATAAGGACTATTAAACTGAAGCATGGTGTATACAAGATAGTTCTCCTTGAGTCAATCCATATGCACCAATTTTGGATTAAATCAGACCAACGGTTACAAAGTTATGTCTTAAAAAACCCTGGTTTTTGAAAAAAGCTCCCGCTGGTGAGTAAAATGTGAGCTATTTAAGTGAAACATGTATACAGGATAGCTCTCCTCGAGTTCATTCATATTCATTCAATTTGGACTAAATCGAACCAACGATGGATAAATTGTGTCCGAAAACATTTGGAGAGTTCCCACTAGTGTTCAACTAACCTTTTCCAAAATCACTCCAGTTCTTCCTTGCACTAAGGTCATTGTCGGTATAAACTTTGAAAATGATCCATGAATCAGCGTTAACATGAAGCATCTGCTACGGCAGATTCCCATTATATCCCCAACTTTTCCAAGATACAATTATGTGCAATTTCAAAAGTTTTAAACTTAGATGTAGACGTACTTTATTGAGCCCAAGCTAGGAAATTTACCAAGCTGTAAAATGTTCTATTAATTATTGTTAACCTGCTAAATGAATCTCTTAATCATACATTGAAAGATATTTAATGATTGTGACATTTAGTTATATATATTCCCAGCACCATGATTCAGATGTACAGAAATGTATTCAGGCTGACATGCACACCATTGAAATTACCCCCATATACACAGATTTACAAAGATAGATAGACCAGAATGTACTTTGGCTAGAATCTACTAGATATTTTTGAATCTTCATTTGAGTCTTCTTGTCTGTAAGAGGTTTAATGAAGGATATTCACAACAACGGACCTGGTATCAGGCTAGAGATTTCTGCAGGGACCTTGGAGGAGATCTGCTCAGCATCCACAGTGCTGCTGACCTAAAACTACTGCAGAGACGGTACTAGCAACATGCATAATTAAGACAATATTTGCCTATATTATTATTTAGTGTCAAGCCGAGCATGTAGACACTTACTCAACAGATAATAGTACAACATTTTACAGGTTTTTACCTTTTATCATTAATATGTTTGTCCAATATAGGTTCGAACCCACTTGGATTGGTCTTAGTGCCCCTGACCCAGCCACTGGCTATGTATGGAGCGATGGATCCTCAGTGAGTTGACGGTTTTCTACTTTAATAGTTGAGTCATTATTTTTCAGTCCAGGGGACTAAATTAAAATGTAGATTACAAATGAGTTTTAAATTTGCTTGCTATTTTTTTACAGTTGCAATTCCAACACTGGGAGGAGGGAGAGCCAAACAATGAAAACAATGTAGAATCTTGTGTTGAGATGCAAATGCTAAACATGGGCAATCCTGGGTCTTGGAATGATAAGCACTGTGAGAAATACAATGGATGGCACTGCCAGATCCCTCGAGGTACATGGAACCACTGAAACTTTGTTGTTTGATTACTCAGAGGCTTGACTTTACCCTCACTGCAAAGAGAAAAACAATTTTATTGTGACTTCACCTGTAGGGGGTGATAGTGTTGTGGCTGATCAGTGTATTGTCTTTTCTGCCATTCTAGAATTCTGTCTTCATCATATGTATATACATATTTGAACATACACCGATCAGCCATAACATTAAAACCACCTGCCTAATATTGTGTAGTTCCCTCTTTTGCTACCAAACCAACGCTATGATGCTATGTGTGTTCGGACACTAGCCTCCGATCTCTATCAGTTCACCAGTTGTCTTTCCTTGAACCAATTTGGTTGGTACTAACCACTGAGAGCACCCAACATGGTCTGCAGTATTGGAGATGTCCTAACCCAGTCGTCTAGTCATCATAATTTGTGACATGTCAAAGTCCCTCTGATCCGGACCCTTACCAATTTGTCATGCTTCCAACTTATGAACTTCAGGGTAAGAATGTGCATTTCTCCTTTTTTAACAGGACTGATTCCAAAACGGCCCACACACTACATCAAGCCTGGTAAGTGGACAATTTTTCAGTGCTATATAGAAAAATTGCATCATTTGCATCAAAGCCCAAATCCCAACTTCTATTATTTAAAGTTAGCTGGTGATGACGTCTGAATAGGACATCTAAACAAAATCTTAGTTAAGTGGTTATTTAGGCCCCCCTAACAGGGACGAGACTCCAGGGTAGACCCAGAACACACTGAGGGACTATATGTCTTATCTGGCCTGAGAACGCCTGGGGATTCCCAAGGTTGAGCTGTAGTGTGTCGCTGGGGAGAGGGGCATCTGCCCTTATTAGCCTGCTGTGAAGCTATGGGGATGTAAATGCTCTAAAACTCCCTTGAGGAAGTGCTAACCTGCTGTTAGATTTAGAATATGTATTATGTTTCAATATTAAATGGTTTGTTATTTTGTCAATATTAGCACTGAACACAAATCAAACTAATGACACTAATTGAATGTCATTAGTTTTGTAGGTATTTTGTGTTTGTGTAAATTTGATGATAACGGAACCCAGAGCCACAAATGTGAACTTTGTTATAGATCTAAAGAAAATGTCAGGGGGTAGTATGCTTTCATTAATTCATTATCCGTAAGGGCTTATCTTGTTCAGGATCACAGGGGCTTGAGCCTACCCCAGCAGGGTATACCTGGACGAGTTGCCTGTTCATCAATAAACTTAACCCTGAAATCATAAGTATATGCACCTACAGCTCCAAGTATTTAAGTTCTGATATTCTGAGACTTTTGAGTCTATGAACTCCTTTGCCTGATGAAAGTGTAGGACCGAATATTGTAATAAATTATAATTTTTTGCAAGTCAGTCAGTGTGCGGGAATTCCTTTTTTAAAAGTTTTGAAAGAAAAAGCTCCCCCAGTGAGAAAAGTATGAACTATTGGATGTTAAACCATATAGCCATATCAAACACTGTCTCTGGATATCCCAGTCACTTTTTCTGCTTGAAGTGACAGAAAAGATAAAAAAAAATGCCTCCTCTTAAAAAAAGAAGAAGACGATGAATAGGATGTTGGATACCTACTTCGTGTCGGAAGAGTTTTTCAATTTCAACAAATTATACTGAATTACGAGAAAAAACAACTTGGTTTGGAACATCACCTCAAAGACAGGAAACATTAAGACCCGACTCAGGAAATTGTTGATAGGTACACAGGTGATGTTCCCTCGCAGTATTTAGTTACTTCCTAACACCGTCAGGCTGCTAGTATAACTGAAAGCTAAGTGAAAATCTGATCCAACACATGTGTTGTAACATATCACATGTTTGCAGAACACAATAGGACCTCAGATGGGTGGCTAATATGGAATGGGAATCAATATTATTTCAACCAAAGAAGAATGGCCGCGGAAGACGCTCGCCAGAGCTGCCAAATGTCCCATGGTGATTTAGTAACTATAAACAGTGAAGAGGAAAATGTCTTTTTATGGAAACAGGTGAGCAGTGACACTTAAAGTCTTAAAGTTACTGGCACTGAAGCTCATAACATATGCAATGTAAGAGACGCTGGTTTTCCTGTGTGCTTTTGTCTGTGTGCATAGATATCCAAGCGCTCCCAACCCTACTGGATAGGCTTAAATGTAGAGCTTGATAAAACATATGAGTGAGTATCACAAAGTATTTGATAAAAATGAGAAAATTAAGAGACATATATATAATTCGATTTGTTTAATAATGTGGTGTGCTGTATGCAGTTTGGTTGAACACATTCTTAAACAATCATTGTTGCAAGTTGCAAGCAAAATGTACCCATACACGTGTTCAATTCTCAGCTGACTTTATTTTGTTCCAAAAAGGTGGATGGATGGTTCCGCAGTGATGTTTCAAAGGTGGGACCAAAATAGACCTAGTCTGCTCAACAATGATGAAAATTGTGCCATGATGACTGCTGAAACAGGTGAATAATTAAAAAATGATTCATCTTAACTGACTTATGTTTATGTGGTGATTTTGGTAAAGAATTTGGTTACACAAAGTATTTGGACCTATTAGAATCTAAAAAAAATCCACAATTTTGAGACATAATATTAAGACAGGTGAGAAGTCAGCTTGGCCGCCTGAGCTTTTGGATACTGCTGTCTCAGACATCGTGCAACACACACACACACACACACACACACACACACACACACACACACACACACACACACAGCGTCTGATGTGTATCAACGTTCTAATGAAGTTATCCGATTACTTTAGGATAACCGCTAGTAGTAGAAGCTTCAATCCACAGTATGTGATGGCTAAATCCCTCTTTGCATCCATTGATTCCCATGCCACACAATTTTAATGTATCATGGGATTGTGTATGCTCTAAGGAATTGGGACATCGTCAGTTGTACCTTCAGTGTCTGAGACGCCGTGTTTGTCGCAGTTCTGCTCCTTCTGGATCCCAAATATCAAGGACCAGTCTCATTATTGTTTCTGCGGAAACCCGCTTGACCGATGCAATCGACTAAAAGCCTGCAGTACTACTAGCCGTCTTCTGTTTGTACTTCCTCTAGGTGCGTCAGGGTCTTTCTTCGGAACATAACCAGTTACTTGCATAACCTTTTCAAATTCCTTATGCTTTTAAGTATTAGGTGTTGATGAGCCAAATGCTTCTGTATTTTTCAAACCTATTTGAAAATATCAATTAATCTACCTGGCTCGGTATTAAGCTACCATGCAGTCCATGCATTTCAGACTGTGGCTACAGACTGAAATGCATTGGGGCGGCCACTGAGGCAGGTGTTCAAAACAGTGAGAAGCAGGAGAAGGGGACCTGTGGGAGGGGAGGAAGATCAGCACCTTCAATGATGGGTGCTGACTGTACAGGTTCAATCTGCAACAGGGACTGTCATGCACGAATCGGACTGCTCAGCCACAACAGGTGCTGCAAGAAAGCTACAGATGAACCTGACCTGGCGCATAGTCCATGTCCTACGAGACAGAAGTAAGCCAACAACAACAATTCAAATATAGCTGGAGAATATGTCCCACATTCCTCATTTTGAACCAGGTTTTTCCCCCTTTTATATTTAGCCTAAAATGAAGACTTTTTTTAATCTAAAATTATGACTTCATTCTCATAAAATAATGAGTATTATTCTCGTAAAGTAATTACTTTTTCTTGAAAAAATTACAACTAAATTCTCAAAAGATTCCAACTTTCATTCTCATTTAATTATGACTATGTAATTATAATATGTTATTATTATTTTCATTATTATTATTCTCATAAAATTATGTATTTTCTCTCGGGAAATTCCAACTTTATTCTCCTTAAATTACACCAATCTCAAATTTAATCCCGCAATCTCCATTTAGAAACAAACAAACATTTGGGTCAATGTGTCTCTTATACTCTGTTCTATTGTTTTATTTTGATAGATTTTTTTTACCTGTACACTTTTTGTGAAAATATTCTTTTCTGGATTGTCTCACAGGATTCTGGCAGGATCATAGTTGTGGGTTTGAGAAAAGTTCAATTTGCAAACGCAACACATCAAAACGTGCCCGTGGTACTGTACCCCCAATCATCCTAAGAGGGGGTTGTCCACAAAACTGGCTAAAGCTGGACTCAAAGGTAGGACATACTTTATGATTCGTTAGGTGTTTGGCAGGATGAGAAGTTGGTTGATGGATGTACTTGTGGATGAGAAACTCAAGCCACTGCTGTTGAGAGATCTCACAGTCTCCATTCTTTATCTTTAGTGTTACAAAATCATTTATAACCAGAGGGAGACGTGGAATGGATCGCGGACACAATGCAAAAAAATGGGAGGAAATCTAGCATCAATTCTCTCAAGACATGAGCAAGGTTTGGTTTATGCTAATTTTCCAAATGATAAAAATTCAATTAGCTCCAGGGTGCCCAAATGAGTACTTCAAAATAAAAATGATCCAGAAACACAGGCATTATTATTGAAAAGCTACACCTTGGCCTTCATTAATACTTTTGTTTGTATACAGAAACATGCAAAATTTTCCAAAACTCTCCAGTTGAATTAAATCCCAAATTATAATTCCCAAACCTACGGAAAACTGAATGTCTCTGTTATTATACAGGCATGATTTTCTATGCTGGAAAAGTCTGTGGCTAATCATGATATTCTACGTAATGCATGCTGATGTACCAATATGTCCCTGATGAGGACGTGTAGGAGAGACTTATGTCAATTTATACACATGCAAAATATAATAAGTTATAATAGTGATAAACAATTTTCAGTATTTTTGATGATGAGGATGGAGGAGGCACCAGACACAAACCTGTGGATTGGTTTAAGTAATAGGAACAGTGAATTTTACTGGACTGATGGGCGGCCGATCCGATACAAGAACTGGGACTTGAGGGTAAATGTGTGCTTTATATTTTTTATATTTAAATTGTAAAATACTTGAAGTGTGTCAAACATACATACACACAATCTTTTTCTATTCTTGTGATTAGATACATCAGTGTTTTTTTGTAAGATTATTGGTGGTTGGATTAAAAAAATCTAACGTCATGATTTTTCCATTGCAGCATAATAACTATTACAACAAAAAGGTATATCATTTTCTTTTTCTAATTCAACGCTAACCACATACTTTGGTCCTTGCATATTTACGCATTTGCAATTTGTTTGTTAATTATGACCTTATACCTTTCGCGCCGTATCAAGGTAGTCCATTATTGGCACAATATTGTGTACTACTACAAAGTGATTTAATTTGTAGCATATCTGACATACCAAAAGGGATAAATGATTCTAGGAATTGTTGTAATATAAAAGAGAAGTAGGACACAATTGTTGTACAAGTACAAACCATGTTACTATACTCTGAATATTCTTTCTAATCCGTAAATTATGATTTAAATTTAACTATTCGTCCTCTTATTCAACGGAAAAAATGTTATCTTGGCGAACAAATGATCATAATTGGCCATTTAGTAGTTATTTATTTATTAGTATTTATATTCACATTGATTCACTTGTCTCACCGTTGCTGTGTTTCTCTAGTTATGTGCTGCTATGACTACCAATCTTAAATCTGGTTTGGGGAAATGGACAAAACAGTCCTGCAGTGACACCGCGGGTTATATCTGTCTTCGAAATGTTGGTGAGTCCGTCCTCTCCCCTTTTCTCTTGAAATAATTTCTCATGAACTTGACCGTAATAGGCCAGAGCCGGATTCTGTCTAAGCTAGTGATGTCAAACTCAATGACAGACGGAACCAAAATTATAGACCGAGTCCATATCAATTCAAATGTGGACTCAAGTGCAGTACTTGAGAAAATGCTGAGTCACTATCCACAACCACTTACCTCCATCAACTCAATCAATTATCAATTATAATAGATCTACTGTCGAAGTATTCTCTCACCTGGGTTCACTGTCATCTCTTCTCTCTCTCTCTCTCTCTCTCTCTCTCTCTCTGTGTCTCTCTGTCTCTCTCTTTCTGTCTCTCTCTCTCTGTCTCTCTCTCTCTATATATATATAAATATAATGTGAAACCATTTAATTCATTATAACTAGTTGAAGTGGTGGTAATAATAAAAGGATAATGTGTTTTTGTGTGTGTCTCCGGTTATTAAAAGCAATTGAGAGGCTTTATCGTCACTTCTAAAGAGCTGAGGGGCATCCATCTTTCCAGTGCATGCTTCACACAATTTTCTATTTGTTGAAACGTATTTGTGGTCCCTTATATAAACTTCATAAAGTAAACTAGATTAATTGTCACGTTGTTGGTCTATTCGAGCACATGTTCAAGTTTAATTGGCATAGTTTTCACCGATCAGCCATAACATTAAATTCCCCCCCGCTCTCCTGCCTTCATGTGTGTGGGTACAATAATACAAGTTTATACAGCAGATTCTGAGTACGTAGCAGTTAAAAGTTCGTAACCACTGCACTAGAGCAGTTTATGATTTCTTGTTCACTGTTCGGTGTTAGTATACATATTCACAATGCTCAAAATTATTATTTCCGGGAAATGTAAGAGAGTAGTAACTGTATAGTGCCTATACCACAGGGAGTATTAAGTTAAGATGATTCTAATGTGTTTTAAAAAAAATCTTAACAGATCCTTCTATCCCAAACTCCACCGAACCAACAACTTACACCAACTATGTGAAAATATTTAATGACACAATCAAGATTGTCACTCAGCCAATGACCTGGGATGCAGCCCGGAAGAACTGTGAAGGAGATGGCGCCCAACTAGCCAGCCTACAGAATCTGTGGTCACAGACCTACTCTGAGCTGATGGCTTTGACCGTTAACGGTCCTCTGTGGATTGGAATGAATAAAAATAAGGTAGAGGGTAACGTCAAGGTTTTGGCCAAGGCAAATTATTACACTTTGGGTACATGGAGCATATAAACCGAATAGAGCTACACTGATCTAGTAGGTGTCTAGATAACTGAAAAGTGCTAAATATAAGAGAAAATATTTAAAATGCTCTCCTGTAGTTTGAGCCTAGAGTTAAGTCAATTATTTTAAAATAAAGTCGATGAGTACAAATTTTCGTAAAAATTTAAATATTCAGACGATTTTGTTTAATTAATTCATGCTTTATTAATCTTTCAGACTGGCGGATATTTCAGATTTATTGACGGCCGGCGTCTCAACATAACCGCATGGGGTCCTTATGAACCAGGAAATGAACCTTGCGTGTATGTGGACACAGATGGAAAATGGAAGACTGATCAATGCAATCAGAAGAAAAAAAGCATTTGTATGGAAACTACAGGTGGGATCATTTATTTACGATAATAATAAGTCTAAATGGTATCCTATCGATAGAATTATATATTTAACCTTGACATGTTTGAAACTTGAAGTACCAAGGGGATTGAGCCAGAAATGACCCATTTTAATAGTTTTGGTATAGATCCGGATAAAGTCGAGGGTTAAATCGAGAATTTGTCAATATATTATTTATTTCTAATCAGAATCAGAATCAGCTTTATTGGCCATGTATATGCATACAAGAAATTTGACTCCGGTTAACTGAGCTCTCACAGTACGAACGTCATATGAAAAATTTTAAATTAAATGGACAAGGCAGCATAATGGAATAATGCTGGTATACAATAATGCTGGGATGATATCCAGCACGTCATCTCAGTCAGACAGGAAGAAAGATGATTTAAAATTTAAGTTGTCGTATTCACTGGGTCGTAATGGGAAATAAAGCTGTGTATCATTGGCCTAACAGTGATACTGGATCTTGTGTTTGCTCATAATATGAGTACTATGAGTGGCATGTATATGCTGAACATTAATGGGCCAATGATGGAGACCTGGGGGATGCCACAGGTCAGAAGGTCCACGGAGGCATTACCCATGGCTATAGAGAAAGTCCCATTTGATAAGTTGGTATTCTCCCCAGCTGATATTTGTAGATCCCAAATTGTCCCCAGGCCAGTTGATATTTGTAATCCAAAGCAATTCCAATATCATCGATGTCTCTCCCAACCACAGGTGTGCCACCAACAGATTCCAGTGATTTCCCAGGATTGTGCCCCGAAAATCCTGATCGAATCTTCTTATCAAGGAAGACTTTAAGCTGGATACAATTTAAGGGTTATTGTTACCTCTTCTTCACAGAAAAGACTCAATGGTCAGAAGGATCTGTTGAATGTATAAAACATGGTAAGAATTCTAGATGGATGGTCAAATCCAAATTCTTAATGTTTCTGGTGAGGTTATCTTTAGTAAAAAAAACCTACTGCTGTTATTTTGTTTGTTTGCTTGTTTGTCTGTGAAGGTGCAAAGCTTGTCAGCATTGAGGAGCCTGCAGAGCAAACCTTCATTCAGAATGTTATCAAAGTATATCAAGATAGCCATGACTTCTTCTGGATTGGCTTGTATAAAACTCAGAAAGGTACAGTCACACTATCCGCTGTTTCATATGAATAACATTAACCCTTTAATGTCCTACTCAACTGTTTGGTTGAGTTCATTTTGAGTCATTATTTTCTATTACTGAAAATAATAACTGAAAAGCCTTTGTATACTATTATAAGATTCATTTACGTATATCAACACTTATCCGAGCAGCTACTTCAACCTGGTGAAACTGATTCACAGTTGCCTATGCTTCCTACCTGGACAAAATGCAACCATCCCTTTTGTCCGCTTATCCGGGGTCGGTTCACGGTGGCAGTAGGCTAAAAAGAGATTTCCAGACATTCCTCTCTCCAGCAACAAACCTCCAGGTGGAGGCGTCCTGGAGGTATCCTAATCAGATGCCCGAACCACGTTAACTGGCTCTATTTCGAATTCTCGCTGGATGTCTGAGCTACGTACCTTTTCTCTAAGGCTGAGCTTTCAGCCACTTGTATCCTTGACCTCATTCTTTCAGAGGTCAAGGATAAACCTGTGAGCCAGAGCCCTTGACCATAGGTGAGGGTTGGTTCATACCGCCCCGCTTGTCCAACTCCTTTGATTGAGGCAGAAACTCACCTGCAACACGAAGAAGATAGTCCACCATTTCCTGAAAATACCATGGCCTCAGATTTGGAGGTGCTGATTCTCACACCGGCCACTTAATATTCAGCTGCAAACCGATCCAGTGCACGCTGAAGATCACAGACTGATGAAGCCAATTAGAGCACCTCATCTGCAAAAAGCAGAGATGCAATTCCCATAAATTTGAAGGACTCCGTGTTATACTGTGGTGATAAAGTGTTCCATCAACTCTTTTGGGCAGTGTATATATATGAGGTATTATTTGGTTTATTTCTCTTGAGTGAAATTTAAGAAGTAAGAGAAAATATCTTTGATCTCACTGTAGCGAATGGCTCATTTGTGTCTAGGAGACATAAAAGAAATGTCCAGGAGGTCATGGAGCTGATTTAAGAAGTTTTTGACTAAAGCATAAAGTAGGGTGAATTAGATTATTATTGTTTTTGAAAATCAATGTTATTTATTAATTATAGTGTAATCAATGTATTGTTTTAAACATTGTCCATAAACAATAATGAAATACTCAGGATCTTCTGCAGCTAAGGACCACAAACAGTCCATATTTCACTGTTAATTGAAGTTCTTGTAAATTGCATAACTGATTATTGGTATAAACTTTTTTCATTAAAAACTAAATACATTTAAAAAAAGGAAAAATTCCCCACCCAAAGATTTCCAAACATCATACATCTCAAGATCATACTGAAAAAAAAAAGATCCTACATGACAAATTTGCCACTTTCATATTTACTTGTTATGCGTAGAGTGATGTTGAATGAAAATATTGACTACTATTTGAGATCTTAATTTCGATTACTTCTCGGAACTTCCATCAGACTCCATACCTCTGCCAGAATGATCTGAAGTCCAACTTGTCACCATGGAAACGAAAGAAAGGAAAAGGGCAAAATCCCATAATAGCAAAGGTCACCGTGTCAGTACTTGATTAGTGTATGCATACTGTAGTTATATAAAACAAAAAATTTAAAACATAATAAATAGATAATAGTTATGCTACGGAAGTGAAATGTTCCAACAGTTGAAAGAGAGATGGACCCTTTCCTATATCCCTCTCCTCACCTCCTTCATGTTGGCGATGATTATAACCTGAACACAAGCACACGCCTCCTTGGCTCCGCCACAGTTGTCCCGGGTCGTTATAGATAATGTTAATATAATGGAGACCTCATAGAATTAATTCTATATCATTGTTGTGCTTATATATATATCAGTTTGTTCTGCTGCCCTAAAGTCACCAATAAATGTGTGCTCCTCTCGTGTACATGATTCACTATTATTATAATTTCTCTCTCAAAATAATGATTAAATATTTTGTTTATGTAAGTTTGTTTTTTTACAAACACATTTCGGAAAAGTCATTAATGTGAAATATTTTTTCCGATTACATCAAAAGAAAAAATATTGATTATTTGTCCGCAGGCTTGATGCGGTGGTTGGATGAAAGCCAAGTTGACTACACTAACTTTGCTGATGAGAGCTATGACAACGGTTATGGAGCCATTAGAAGTGAAGATGGGGTGTGGACTTTTTCCTCGCGGTGGGACCACAGATCTTTCATTTGCAAAGCACCAAAGGGTAATTTTTTTTACATATTCAGTATATAAATACAACTTTGTATGCACTGATCAGACATAACATTACGGCCACCGACAATGAAAGTTCGAATAACATGGGTTTTCCCTTTACCTTGGGGTTTCTCAGTGAGTATTTATCTTAGGCGTCAGGTGAACATCTTGTCCTCAAAGTGGATATGTTGGAAGCAGGGATAATGTGGAAGCATAATCATTTTGGCGACTTTGATAAAGACCACATGGTGATAGATAGACAACTAGATCAGAGCATCTCCAGAGCTGCATACCTTGTTTGCTGTTGCCGGTCTGCAGTGGTCAGTAACTACAACAACAAAAAAGGTAGTCCAAGGCTGATTGATGCACATGGGGAGGGGCGGCTGGTCTGACCCCACAGAAGAGCTAATGTGAAACAAATTTTAGAATGGTTTCGATGAAATTTTTTTAGAACACAGAGCGCATCACAGAGCTATGAGCGGAAATAAAAGCGCAACAAGGTTTGGCAGGTGGTTTCGAGGGTATGGCTGATCGGTATATAGCGCGAGTATAGTGTATAAATAAATCAAACATATTTTTAAGCATGATCAATAAAATTAGATAGAAATTAGGCACCTTGTGTAAAGATTTCTTGATCTTGTTTGTGTGTTTTATTACAGTAATACTACAAGCTCCACCAACAACGAGTGAGTTTTATCCTTTCTATTTGAATTATTATTTGATGATGATTATAATTATTTCACCTAATTCATTATTTATGTGTTGCATATTATGTATAGTCAAACCAACGGTGGAACTTCAAACCAATGGCCACTGGGTTTCAAGAGTTGTGCTAATCGTTTCTGTGGTCGCCATGGGGACAATCATTATCTTATACGTCTTGAAGAAGTTTGGCCGCCGCTTACTTCTCAAGGATAAATTTACTTCCTTCAACAACGAGCGGTTTCTGCATAATGACACAAATGAGCTGACAGCAAATGCGTAAGAGAATTCTGGGTCTGCTGTGGGAATGTGAATTTACTGATTTCTTTGCTATATTTGTGTTTTTTCTAGAGAAAAATTGCTGTATGTTTATTGTCCAATCAGTATTCATGGTAAATGTTGTCACTTATAGCTATGCATTTTCTCAGTTCTCTCTCACTATATTGATGTAATGATGTAATTTGACAACTCGTCTTGGATTTTAAGTTTCCACATCTATGTATCAGTGTTGCTGAACGCCTCACAAACATCATGACATTTTAAATTAAATAAGTGGACCTATATTTAATCTAGTTAACATATCTCTCTTGGCTAAGTCCACTTCAGCTTGTGTGACTTAAATAGAAGGCTTGTTTAAACACAAAGGGTGGTTTATTTGACAAAACAGCATTGAATGAAATCTATAATCAAAATAAAAATTCTATAAGAGCACATTAAGAATGTTCTAGATACGCTCCTGCTGAACAGGATCAACACAGTTAAAATAAAATAAAACAAACAGAATACAGCTTAATTTGTGTTTACCTTGGTTGACTGGTCACTGACCATCATGGGTTATTTAGATTTCCCTTTTTGTTGATATTGTTGATTTAAAACTATTAATTAAAAATGGATTGATTTTAGCTGTAACTTGTTGATGCCTGTGAATAAAATCTTTTCATTGAAAAAGGAGTCCATGAAAACTACTAATAGAAAGGGATACATTGAAATTATGGTGATCTATCTTGAATTCTATCTGTAAATTGACTATTTTCTATTCCCTTGGTTTGATCACAATTCCCTCGATGTGGAATCCATTTTTATTTTTGGCCCACCTCTGTGCTTGAGTTTTGACATTTTACATTGTTGAGGCTGACTTGGACATTCAGCCAAGTTTTTAACCAAAGAAAAGCAGATGAGAGCATCCGAGGCTGCTGCCATGCCAGAGGACATGTGCAATGAGGACCATCCACAACGCTGCTGTGAACAAAAGGTCGTCAGCAGTGTGAAGGCTGCAGGTCACCGTGGAGACACCTGACGCTGAAAGTAGTCAATATCAGCAAGGGCAACATCTTGCCGAGGGCGGCACGGTGCACGCATCTTTTAAAAAGTAAATCGAACTGGTGACATCGCTGATCGGTTTGCTATTGCTCGTACTGCATGCCATTGTCAATCATAATGTCAACATGTGGGTAAATGAAGCTGGTTGGAGTGGGCGCTCCTCTGGTTTTTGAGCAGACAAAAACCAAAAACTAACTGAAGAGATGAATCCAACGGTTAGAAGTGCGAGATGGTGACGGGTGGCGCGGGGCGCAGCGTGTACTTCCCCAATGTGAACGATCCCAACTTACCAGGAATGACCTTACATCCGTTCACGTACTTGCTGTGCCGTGCCAACCCATCTCCATCTTCATCGGATCATAATGTGTCATTCCGTCCATCCATCCATTTTCTTCCGCTAATATTTGATATAATTACACATCATGAGGATATTATGTGTAGCCGGCAGCAAAATTTTCATAAAAATGTTCTGTATTGACCAGATCCTGAGCTCAGTACAGTCCGAGAAATATTTTAATGTGGCGGCCAGGGCCCAGGGGGTGCAATGCTTTAAGTAGAGTTGACCACAACACACTGTTAATATTTGTGAACACTTTGCAGAATTTGTAATATTATAATATATGGGGTATGGGGTGTTGAAATGGAGGTTTGCCCAGGGAGCTACACGAGCTAAGACCTCCCCTGGATGTGAGTGACAGAATCAAACATGATGCAGACAATATAAATGCCATATACAGTATGATATGACAACATTACCTCATGGAGTTGAGATATGTAATTAACATTACACCATGAGGTCACCAATCCATTCATACTTGATTGCAAACATCTTTCACATTCAGACCAACAGGTGTCATCAAATCTATCTGTATTGTATGTTTCTGCTTTGTGGGAGGAAGCCGAGTAGACCTGGAAGGAACCTATGCAGACATGAGGGAAAGCAAGCAAATACCACACAGAAAGGTCCCAGTTGTAATTTTGTAACCATTTTCAGCTGATTTGTTAAAACCAAGCTCTGCAAAAGCTGTAGTGAAATGGAATTTGCTTCAGTGCGTTTGGCAATAGATTGGCTTTCTTAAAAAAACTAATAGAGACCGGATGATATCTCGCCTGGATTTTACATCAAAGATAAACAACATCTGACATAATCAAATAAAATGTGACTTAACACAAGTGGATTTTGCTTTTTAATCATTTTCAACAACAGAATGCATATCAGTCAGAATTCACTTCTGAATGCTGTCCAATACAAAAAAATGTATTTTTTTTAAAGGAATAGAATAAATCCGGTCTCATCATACCACAGTACTCATACATAGTACGCCAACCAGAGCAACAGGCTCTCCTCACATCAACCATACAAGGCCTTTATGAAGTATGTACAGATGCATAGACATTATATTCAAACTATATACTACTCAGAAGAAGATGCATAGATCCAGAAGATAGCCGAGGTCAGTCACCAAAGATTCGCCATGCTTCCAGATACACAAATGCAAATCAATGAATAGGTTTGAACACCGTTTATAAAAGTAGGAAGCCAAGTATGACTTCCTTTAGAATCGTGTTGAAAAGTAGTTTGAATATTTGACTATATTATTATTATATATTATATCAAAATAGTTGGCTTTTGAAGAGACACCAAACAGAGTCGAATAAAACAGCTGCTTGTGCAGACGGAAAAGCATTCATTAATGTATATAAGACTCTCTTTGCCAACGTTGTGCGTCTCGGTCTCTGTCTCTGCCGCGATCCCTATCTCTGTCTCTGTTCCTTTCCTTTTGTTTATCTCTGTCCCGGTCTCTGCCATGGTAGTGGTGGCGGTAGTTTTCTGCGTGGCGGGTCCGTGGTGGAATATGCGGTTGGAGCCTGTGTGACCGGTTATGGTCCTTGTGCTCCAGCCAATAGTCTTCGCTGACGTGTGGCTCGATGTTCCCACGGTGATTTTGGTGGTGGTGATGGTGGTGATGATGGTGGTTACTGTTACTATGGTGGTCATGGCTCCACTGGTTGTATGGAGTCTCCTCCTGATGCCCTTCCACCATGTCTTCCACTTCTTCATGCCTCTCTTCAGGCATGTGCTTGCGGAGAAGCCTCTGTGTATAATCCCTGTTGGACTGTTCTTCCAAGCCACCGGGTTTTTGGTTGTGCTGGGTGTGGCTGTTATGCTCCATCCGGCGGTGGTGGTGGTGGTGGTGGTGATGGGTGTGCTGGGGTCTCTTTGGTTCAGTCCTCAGGAGCCGCTCTTCCTCTTCTTTATGGCCCTCCTCAGCCCTCTCCTCCTGGGCTGGGACTGAAGGAGCCTCCTGGTCTAGATGGTCCTCCTGGGAACCCTTTCTCTTAGCGGCAGCAGACTTCTTGTTTTTCTGCCCATCCTAGGATGAAATAATGGAACAGAACGGTCACATATATCTACAAGCAGAAGTAGAAACCTTGGTTTAAGACAAAAACACACTGTGTCTAAGCCTATATGTCTTTATCTAAACCTCCCACATGCACAGATCTAGGGAAAAAACATAACGCTGCTGTTTGTGAGGCAATCACTCACAGCAGGAGCAAGGTGAACATTTTTGCGTGATAATTACCAGTTGTATAATGTGACCTTTAAGCCACTAGTGTTTGCAGACACATTTCCGCTGCAGACATTTCTCAATATGTTCTGAAGCTGCTGCAACTACGGGGTTGTTCATTTAAATGAAATGGCTTTCAATTATTACTAATTTTATTAGGTAATACAATTACTTTTTATCAAGAAAAACCTCATTGTGAGCAATGAAAGTCAACATTAAATTAAGATAGTAAGACTTTTAACTTTGATAAGCAGACAAAAAATGAGAAAATAAGTTGGGCTTATTTTAAAGGTGCATCACCACACAAACCCATTATCAGCTGAAGTCTAATAAATATAAAAAATTGACCAATGCGTCGAGGTTTTCATGCAGTACCATGGAAAATAAATGATAATAAATAATGTATGACGAGGTCAACCTTATTAAATCTCTGTGACATAAATTATAGACAATTGTGAAGATAAATGGTGAAAATTGTTTGAAGTGGTAATTTCAGCTTTGGGAGCAGATTCAACTTTTTTACTTATATTTGTATGTGGTATTTGGTCGTTGATTATAATTATATAGAAGCTTGTTTTTTCATAAATAAGGTGGAATGAAATGCTTGTTTTTAATTTGGATTGCTCAACCCCTTTAATGTGTTTTTCATGACTAGAGATTAAGATGTGTGTTTGCGACTCTACGCTCGATCAGTCAAAACCTGTGCTAAAAAAGGACATTGATAAGTGATACTTCTTGGATTTATTTATAACTGTTAATTGTTCTGGATTTATAAGCAAAAATATTAAGTATATAAGTTTATCGAAGTAGTCTGAGCGGGAAATAGAAAAAGGTTTTGCACGTTGGATAACCCAGCAGTAGTTTATCATCTTAATATCAACAACTAGCAAACAGGCTCGACTGAAAGAGGGTTCAAATAATGATGAGGAAGGCATCAAATTTTTATTTGTAATCTCAATTCATGTGTTAGCAAGTTGCTTCAGGTGGTAGCTGTAGTTCAGTGGGTAGATTGGCCGTCTCCCAATCAGAAGATCAAGAGGTAGCTGGTTCAAATCGCACCTGGGTCTACTTGTCGTAGGGTCCTTGAGCAGGATCCTGAAACTCCACCTCCCCAGGTGCTTCAGAGGGGCAACCCACTGCTCCCTCAGGGATGGGTCAAATGCGGAGAAATAATTTAAATATGTTGTACTGTGTATGACTGTATGTGATCAATAAAGGATTTCTTCTTCTTCAAGAAATGAAAAATAAATCCACATATTAACTGATCAGTATTTTTTTGGCAAAGCATTATCTGGTACCCTGATTGTTTGTAAATATAAATCATCCTTAAAAAAGTATTCATGATACTTAGGTTCCCCAACCGTAGGTATATTCGCTTATGGTTGACAATTTAAAAACAGTTATTTCTGTTTCTATTTGTGTGTGCGTGAGTTGTATTATTGAGTGTAATTATTGATCATCACATTTTTAACATGAAAAAGTAGAAAATTAAATGCTTGGGATTCCTAGTATGTCAGAAGACACCGTTCAAGTGTAGGTGAAAGAGGTGTTCATGAAGTTTAGATAACAAACATTTATTGTTTTAACCCCTGAAACCCTCATCTTATACAAATCCCGCTCACAGAAAGAGAAATGATTGAAACAAAAAAAAAGAAGAAAATAACAGAAATCCCTGAATAGCGAAGGCACAGCTTTCGTACATGAACAGCTTGGACCCAATTCTATGTCCCCCATCCTATCTCCTCAATCGTGGTGGGGGATAATAAGGTTCTACTGTAGCTACGTCTAGCACTGCTGAGGACTGGTGGCAGAATTTATTGGCAATCCACTCACCAGAGGAAGACCTGTCTCATTTCCTCAACTTTCCAAAAGAATGGGATGAAGAGAGATGGAAATGTTAGGTGAATAAACGGAACAAATACAGAAGCAGCACAATGTGGAGTTCCTCTGACGAAAAAATATCCTGCTGATTTCACTCAGAATTGAGTTTTTTCTAGAAATAGACTGTACTGAGGAGATGAGTTGGATGAGATGACTGCATGGTGATGAAATCAGATGTGTGTGTCTGTGTGTTGAAGGTACCGGTACTGCTGTAGGACTGGTGGGCAGTGTGTTCTCAGCCAGCTGGGCCACCAGTGCATTGGCAGGCTCCATTTCTGGTGGATGAGTGGCTCTCCAGTAAGACTCCAGATAATCAGCAATGTGCTCGCAGGCATCAGTTAGCTGGTTCTCATCTAAGATCACATCAAACATTTCCTGCAGTAAAAACGAGAAACAGAAACCAAAATCCTAATCTTAACTTTCTTAATATTAATTATTTCTTTAATTAAACAAACTCTCTGCCCTTGCTGACTTTAATTTCTGACTAATACATAGTAAAAAGAAAATCAAATACACTGAAATATTGAATGTGTATGTGGATTCTTTAAGCTAAACCTGGGTTCAACCGATAACCCAAGCTGCTAAACCTATATTTATGTAGAAATACGCTCCGATATATTAGGACACAAAGGTATTCCTTCAAATTTGTGTTTGGAAACGTGCTTTATAATAAAATTTCGTTTTGCTGAATGTTCCTTATAACAGCATTTCAAGACAGAGGCCACTAGATGGCACTCACCGGTGGGCATTGGGCGAGCTTGTCTGCTGCTACCAGCTGTACATTAAGATGTTTGGTTTGTGATTTCCCTCTTGTCTTGATCAGTCTCGTCAGCACCTTCACAACAAACGCGAAGAGAAGGAGGAGAGAACATGAACAAGAAAAGAAAAACGGCTGTGGGCATTTTGCAGACTCACATTCCTTTAGACCGCACAGTCAGTCTACAGCTGCAAACGGTTGACAGAACTGAGGAGCACTTGGGAAGAAAGTCTCATACCTTTTGTGATGAGATCTTGACATAAACCAGAATTGGTGCTAGAGAGGTCTTGGACACCTGAAGAGGGTGGTTGACTGTATCTGCATCTAGAACCACCAGCTGCAGGCTGCGGGCCAGCTCAAAGATCCGCTCTACCTCCCCCTGGATCTGGGCTGCAAAAGCAGAAAAGAAAAGCATGACTTTTTACAGTGATTCCATTAAATCCATCAATGATGCATAATTCATTTATTTGTTAACCCTCTGAAGTCTGAGGCCATTTACCCCAATGTGTTAAATAATGATCAGCATGATGTTTGCTTTTTCCATCTTTTCTGGCAGCACAACATCCCCTCTTTCTTCAGATTAACATACCATTTTAGCAAACTCAACCCAGAACACGTAGGGTTAGGGTAAGGAATCCCACTGATGTGATTTTGGGATCCAGGGGGTTAACATCTAAAACAAGATCAAAACCCCACTACAGGATACATTTACTGAGGAAACTGTTGTGTAGCTTTCAATCGAATCAAACATAATATTCAACAGCAGAGGAAGACAACACGGATAAAGAGACCTAAAAGTGCTAAGAAAAATGGAAACTCAATAATTAAGAATATGATCAGTGGCTCTAGAATTATGGGTATATGGTTATCACCAAAGTTGCATATCTGTTATATTCAATCAAACTGAAATTTCATTAGGTATAAGAAACATAAACATGTCATACTCTTCTACTGAAGAAGTGAAAACAGACTCATGAACAAGAGGACAAACACTGAACAATGAATAAAAACACCGCCTTCTTAATGTGATTAGCTAAATGATGAATTTATTTTAGTTATTTTCTTCGGTAAAGAGATTACGGATGTCCTGTCAATCATGGGTGGGAGAATTTGAAGAGCAAGGAACCCGTGTATGCCAGTGAACATTTTGAAGAGTCTAACATGACGTGATGAAACGTATGAAGGTGACATGGACCAACAGCGCTTTCAGTCATACATACCGGCAGCATCTGGGATGAGCGAGCAATGAGAAAGAAAGGAGCAGAGAAACCAAGTGAATGTTATCCTGCTCCTGTTTCACACCAATCTTTGTTTTTTTCTTTAACTTGTGTGGAATCCAGCCTCTGGCACATGATATTGAACATACAGCACATATCTGGAGCCGAGACAGCAGACAGCCAGTAAATGGTGATAGAGGCTCAAATATTTGGACTTATTAGGTAGATCCATGCCTCCGCCTTAACCGTAATGATAGATTGCTAAATGTGAAGCTACATCCAGAAGTTTGGCTTCGTTTGTGGAGGCAGGGTGAGACAGCTGGTCATGTCAGAGGTGCTGGGAGATAGATTTTTAAAGCGTCAGAGCAAGACTACTTACTTCTTCATATACCACTAATTGTTTCACATACAAACACAAGATTAGATTGTACCTAAATTGGAGCGGGTGTTGGACCGGTCCATTAAGGCCTTTTTGCCCGGGTTGTTGAGAATTGACCGTTTAGCCAACGAGATGTCTGCTGTGACCCGTGTAATAGTAATTCTGGAGAGGAAAGACAGAAACAGGCATTGATACACAGTCCTGGTTTTGATAGTGTTTTATTTTCCGGATAAAAAGTGTGACTCTGAAGACTTGAATGAGAACATACCTGCTTTCAAAACGATGTTTTAGAAAGTCAAATAGTGCTTTTTGCATCATATCAGTAACCTGGAATCAAACCGAAATATGGATCTTAAATGTGATAGAAAGAAAAAAAAACCTCCTTATTTCAAATACTAGATTTGGTTTTTTTACAGCTTTGAGAGTCAGAAGAAACTTAGACTCACCTCTAAGCCCTTCAGTGAAGGTCCCATTAAAACCACAGGACGCATTGTAGGCACCACGTCATACATAGCCACCTGCTCCCCCTGCAGCCACACACAACAACATGGTGAGTTCAGCAAATGAGGTCAAGGTGAATGTGTGTGAATGTTTACATTCAAGCAACAGAGCAGTGCACTAAATGTGCACTCTTTCTCTTTGATTCTGGGTTTGGAAGGGCGCATTCTGTAGAGTGCATATCTGCACATGACATGCTTTGTCATCAGGATTTTCTCAGTGTTAAATAAAAGAAAAAGATCATGGCTCCACCCCTTTTTTTTTTAGATATACTCCAAAATTCAGTTGTTAGTCTTTTAGGACAACGCCCCCTCTTTACCATGGGAAGAACATCCACTCCTCCACCCAGTTTCATGGTAATCAAAAAGCATAATGAACAGCAATGTTACAAAAAACAGGAATATGCTATGTGAATATCGCTACTACTTTCATCTTTGATTTATCATTTCATACATTTTTCAATCAAACCTGGCAAACATTAGCAATTAAAGGGAATCTTGTACGTCAAGTATGTTGATCAGATAAAGCATTTTCAAGACATTACCTTAGATTCTCTTTATCAACCGATTAAACCGATATTTAAAAATGATGACAATGGCACTTAACTTGTAGGCTTAAAGTTTCGTCACGGAGAGATTAAGGGGCAGATAAACTGCAATATAGTCTTTATCAAGCACCATCGACTGCTGTTGAGCTAAGCCTCAATCAGCCAGGCATTGGAGTGGATGACGCGGTCATCGACCTGCTACACCGATCCCTCTCTCATCTGGAGAACCCCGGAAACACTGTGAGGGTCATGTCTTTTGACTTCTCCAGAGCTTTCCACATGATCTCGCCTACGCTGCTGAGAGATAAGCTGGAAGAGGCAGGTGTTATACCGCGGACGTCAGGTACGACACAGCTCACTGCCATCTCCAAATGTTCTCTGATGACTCTGCTATCGTAGGATACATCAGATGTGAACGATCTAGAATATTGGAACACTGTAAAGGACTTTGTGGACTGGTGTCAGGTCAAACACCTTCGAATCAACTCCAACAAAACAAAGGAACTGGTGATTGATCTCCACAGGAGGTCCTCACAGAACCCCCCGGTGAACATCCAGGGTTTGGATATTGAACAGGTGAACTCATACAAGTACCTGGGTGTTCACCTCAACAATAAACTGAACTGGTCAGACAACACAGATGTCCTGTCCAAAAGGGCCAGGGTCGTCTCCACAAGCTGAGGACACTGAGGTCCTTCGGACTGTGGAGGTTAAATACCTTCTATGATACTGTGGGAGCATCTCTACTAATCACAGCGAGGGACAGGAAGACTCAACAGGCTGGTCAGGAGGTCCAGCACTGTCCTGGACTGTCCCCTCGACACTGTGAAGGAGGTGGTTGAGAGGAGGATGTCAACAAAGCTGCCAGCCGTCCTGGACAACACTTCTCACGCCCTACATGAGACTGTGGGAGCTCTGAGTAGCCCCTTCAGCGGCAGACTGCGACACCCAGAGTGTATGATGGAGCGCCACAGACTGCAGTCAGACTGTACAACAAATCACTGTGAGAGTGAGTTGTGTCTGAAACCCAGAACTCTGTAACCAACCATTCATTTAACTCAGACACACTATGTGTGTTCCTCTACTTGAACTATTGCACATCTGCACCTGGACTATTTTGATTCATATTTATATATGCCAATAGAGATCGGACTCTTTCTCTTTTTCCCTTTTCTTCATAGCTGCATGCATTTAATTGCTTTATTCTAATGTACATGCGTCTTCTTATTTCTTAATTTTCTTATTTCTTAATTTTTCTTATTTTTTAATATTCTTTCCTGTGGATGTATATATGTATATATATATATGTATATATATATATATATATATATCAACAGCTTATCTATCTATGTATATATATTTATCTATACATGTCTATAGGATGTCCTATTATATAGTATGTCTTACAATTTTGTCACCTTTAGAATATCTGTGTTTTGGAACTACTGTTGTGATTAAATGAGGTTTCTATCCATCCATCTATATATATATGATAATACTTCCATTGTTGTATTGTCACCTGATACTAAGAAATGCTCTGATCCTGTTCAATAAAACAAGGATATATTTCCGTCCTCTATGTCCACAACCATGTCCCTACAGTAGTCCATAATGGACAAACCAACACCCACTCTACAGAACATGTAGATATTGTATATATTTATATGTGTATTAACTGTAAGAGTAAGAGAGAGTGAGATTCAGTCGGTTGGCTAGAGAAGAAAGCAATGCAACTTTAATGTTTCTCACCTCGTAAAATATCACGATGTAATTTGATCTAAATTATAGCTTATAAGTTCGATGAACAGAAACAAGGCTCATTGAAACAAAAAGATTGATATAAAATGAATTATTTGTTCATTAGTGAAACAGACAAAATTGATTCTAATTCATTTAACGAGGCTGAACGTGGTTGCACTAAATGTTTTAACCAACTCAAACTAAACTTTGATCAGGTTGACCAGACAAACAAATAAATCAGTTGGATTTAGATATAAACTTGAAATTTCACCAACAAATGTACGTGATATTTAAATAACCTACAGCAAAGATGATGATGGTTGAATGAATCATTCCATTCTTCAATTTTTGGTCAGATAAAACATTTTTAAGACATTCACTTGGGATGTGGCAAATTTTAACAGGCTATTTTTGAAATTCCAAAAATGACCTACTAGTAAAAATAGAATAAAAATTGAGAATAAAAATAATTCAACAATGAATTATTATTGAATTATTGAATAATGACAAAAAAAAATATTTCTCATTGTAGGCTTAAAGGGGCAGCGTGTGCGACTTATTCCAAATGCGATTTATGTCTGTAAGATCAAGATAGTTTAGTTTAGTGCTAAGTTTTCTTTCTATATATATATACATATGCTGATGTTTATGTTTGCAAGTATAGATTTAACTCGGAATAAATAAGAGTTGATTTTCTAACGTTGCTGTTCCTCTGAAATGTTTATTAAAAGCTGTGAAGGACTTTGTGTTCCGAGAAATAAGTGGAGGTGGTGAGGTCACTTACCGGTTTCTTTTTCACTTGCTGATTGGCTTCGCATATGGAAGAGAGGTAACGAAGGTTAACGCTCCAATCATCCACAGACAACGAAACGTATTTTCTCCATGGCCATGGCTCAGGCACTAACCTTGTGATGGAGGAGTATATTTCTTTGAGTTCATATCTTGAGCTGTTTGTGATGAGGCTTTGCTGAAATGAGAGGAAAGTCCCGCATTAGCTCAGATCGTGTTAATTTTCCTGTCATGGTGAAAAGAGAGCACGATGTTTCAATCCTGTAAAACTATTTATTCATTGCATACTGCATATATGGTTACATCAGACTTAGCTTACTTAGGTAGACTGTACAGTACTACTAGCTAATACTAATACTACTAGTAGTAGTAATAATAGTGCTAGTAGTAGTAAAAGTAGTGTTAGTCGTAGTAGTAGAAGTAGTAGTAGTCTAGTAGTAGTGTTAGTAGTGTTAGTCCCTAATATGACTAACACAACATACTACTACAACAGTGTCGCTAGTTGTAGTAGTAGTGTTTGTAGTAGTAGTGTTAGTAGTAGTAGTTGTAGTAGTAGTAGTAGTAGTAGTAGTAGTGTTAGTAGTAGTTGTAGTAGTAGTAGTAGTGTTTATAGTAGTACTAGTAGTAGTAGTAGTAGTGTTAGTAGTAGTTGTAGTAGTAGTAGTAGTAGTAGTAGTGTTAGTAGTAGTAGTGTTAGTTGTAGTAGTAGTAGTAGTAGTGGTTGTAGTAGTTGTAGTAGTCGTAGTAGTAGTGTTAATAGTAGTACTAGTAGTAGTAGTAGTAGTAGTGTTAGTAGTAGTAGTAGTAGTAGTAGTGATTGTAGTAGTTATAGTAGTAGTAGTGTTAGTAGTAGTTGTAGTAGTAGTAGTACTAGTAGTAGTAGTAGTGATTGTAGTAGTTATAGTAGTAGTAGTGTTAGTAGTAGTTGTAGTAGTAGTAGTACTAGTAGTAGTAGAAGTGATTGTAGTAGTTATAGTAGTAGGAGAGTTAGTAGTAGTACGAGTAGTAGTAGTAGTAGTAGTTGTAGTAGTAGTAGTAGTAGTAGTAATAGTAGTGTTAGTAGTAGTTGTAGTAGTAGTAGTAGTAGTAGTGTTAGTAGTAGTTGTAGTAGTAGTGTTAGTATTAGTAGTAGTGAACTTAGGATAGTGAAAAGAGAAACAAGGACATACTTAGCTAACGCCTTGGCGGCTTTCCGGGCCTGGACCTCTCTTCTGATGAGAATGGTTTCCAGGTTAACTGGACTGGGAATGAATCCGACGACACTCTCCTCCTTCACCGGCCGACCGATCCACCATTCATTGTTAAACTTCTGCTCGAAACCGAGACAAAATATGAATTCAAGGCTTCTTTCACCGGATGGGTTCACGTGATTTATCGTTATATATTACTCTGATTTGAATACCTCCATGTGAACACCGCACCCTAAATATTGTTCTGTGTATCCAGCTGCGTTTTAATCCACATTTGAATTCTAAGTGCAGAGTCTTAAAATCTGAGCTGGGACTCCACCTGTGATGTCTCTGTGTGTGTGTTTGTTTCAAACCTCTTTCACGTGAAGGAAGTCTCTGGCCTCAAAGGTGATGGCCTGGCCCGGTACAGGGACGTTGTCATCGTCTGCTGGAGTGTAAGAGAAGTTGCAACGGACTGCAAACGCCACAGGCTTGTACTGGAGACCCAGAGCACATGTTCGCAAAACATATTATTCCTGATGTCATCTTAAATACCGACATTTCACCCACAAACTCATTCTCAAAAAACTACTAAAAAAACCCAGCAACATTTAGCCACATTTAGCTCCGACTGTTAAATCAAAATCTAAATGTTATGTCTTAATGTCAAATGTAAATGTTATATCTATATTTTAAATCTAAATGTTGATCATAAATGTTTAGAAAATATGAACATTTACACTGAGATCAGCGGAAGTATTAAAATAAAAGCTAGATGAAGAAAACCCACTTCTATCCAAGATAAACGCAGTCCCATTTGCACCAGAGTGGTTTTAAAAAACATATAACTTGACCAATTGGTTCAACAACAAACCAAAGATGCCGAAAACGACCCGGTTAAGTTTTGTTGTTTTTGGTTCTTCTGTTAGACGCAACTCTCTCTTGCCTAGGCTTCTCAAAAATGGTGGACACTAACTTTTGGTTGGCTATTACTGCATCTTGCTAATAACCCAGGGATCTTTTGGTTGCTCGAAAGAACCTGTTTTTAGGGACCAGGACTATTCCAATTAAGGCTCTGTCCCAGAACTAACTCAAAAACAACCTCGGTGCTAAAGAAGCCGCATATCCCGTGAATAAAACTGTTTTTCCTCATCAAGCTTTTATTTTGGTACTTTCGATGAAATCCGTGTATATTTGTGTATTTTTTAAACATTCAGGTTCAGTATTTGGATTTAGATTTAACATTCAGACGTAAGATCTTAATTTAGATTTCGAATTTAGATATAACATTTAGACTTTGATTTAACATTTGGAGAAAGATGCTGTAAAACATTACATTTAAATCTGTGTGCTCTATTTTTACAAACAGCGGCCCACATGAGAGCCGTTGTTAGACGGAGAGGCAGTATGTCAAACACTTAAATGTGCCCAAATGTATTTTTGAGGCCTGCCTGGGATGATAAACAACAGGATAAGTGGTTTGTGTATTATTACAGTAATTACAAAGCTTGAAATATTAATTTTATATAACAATAGTCCCTACAGATAACACATGAAGGATATAATAAGGAAATGCTCACATGGGCGTGCATTTTTAGGATTTAACTATTTTTACACATTGCTGTGAATAATTACATTAATATTTCGAGGTACTTGTACTTGAGTAAATCTAATACTTTATTTCTATTCCATGACGTTTTGGATCTCGGTGTTGTATTTTCATTCTACAATCCTTTTAAAGCTTTCAGATTTGTGATTAATATGAAATTCAAGGTTAATATTCACTTAATTGCTTGTTCCCTCTGTATTCTATGTGTTGTGTAACTAAACTGGGCATTGTGTTGCTGAAAAAGGTCACCTTTGTCTGTAATCAGGTGCAGTAGAGTGGTGGGACCAGAGCAAGTTTAAACTTAATGAGTGGGAGTTATGTGGATAAGTTTAGAGTTTTTGATATGTGGGAAAAGCACAGAATGCTGGTCACAATGTCACAAATGACTGGGACTAGATCAAAGCCATTATTAATGAGACACTTGTTCTTCTCCTATAATGACAAATAACAAAACGTCCAGCCGGAAGAACTAGCAAGAAATTGAACCGCATTCTGTCGTCTTGTTTGCAGTACATTGGCTACTGTATCTGATTCCATCTTATTACATGTGTAGGTGGTTATCATGAAGCTGTAACAGAGTTTGTGGGGTCGGCACCGGATGGGGCTATGGGAAAAGTCACAAGCCATAGACGATGGACATCGTTGTGCTAATAAATAATTAAATAATGAAATCTAAAGTTTAATGTAAAACTTTATGTAGAAATACTTGAATATGAAACTTGAATGAGTCTCTTGAAATAGCAAGATTTTACATTATTTAAAATAAGATTAAATTCCACTGTTGGCAGTGCATTGAAGAATGTATCCTCGTACAGCTCATCATGGTATTTGCGAAGGCACAACATTTCTGAATTGTTGATACCATTAGACTCTAATTACTTGCAGTAGAAAACCGTCAGAAGAACTTTATAATGAGTAATCAAAGTCTCTTATTATGTTTCTCCACACATTCAGTACACAGAAAGGAACAACAAAGAAAAAGAGGACCAAAGACTCGGTTTAATAGCAGATTATTGTTTCCTGTCTGCCTTGTAATCATGTCCTTGATAGTTGGCTCTCTGAAAAACGAGTGAAAGGGTCGGGGAGAGTCGCTGTGATGAAACAGTGAGGAATACCTTTGCTTTCTCCAGCTGCACCTGAGCATTTCTTTCCTCGGCTGCATCTGAGTCGTGACGTTCTCCCTGCAACAGAGAGCACAAAGTAAGAACGTCAGTTTCACCAATTCTCTAAATTGGGTTGATTGTTGTGAATTGCACTTTAGATTAATTCTTGATGATGTGGAAAATTCATATTTAAAAAAATAATTAATTCAACACTGACCACTGAAAAAAAAAGTTTGTCAAATTAACTTAATTTTATTATGTCAACTGTTGCCACAAAATGATTTCTTCTAATTCCATACGTTGTCTTTAAGTTGAGCTGCACTCAAACATACAGCAAAAAAAAATACAAAACATATCTGAATCTGCATAAAATGATTTTATGGAACCAGCTGACATGATATAATTAGGAGAACAAACCGTATTTATCAGTGAACATAGAGTTCACAAAAAGGTGCACAAGAAATGTTTTTCATAGCCAAGTCACATATATCGGTCTTATAGATAAAAATCTATTTATTGATTGGTGATATATTTGGATTGAAACTCTATTTTTAGGACTTAAAGGCTGAACATGAAGTTGATCAATTATGTCATGAGATAGACAAGATATCTATCTTAGGAATAAACAAAGTATGACTCGTCTAGAAAACATGCAATTCAAAATAACACTTTCAAAATATCAACACTTTTGAAGGCTAATATTTCGACTAAAATTTTGAATTATGAGAAAAGACATTGAAAATCTACGAGTCAGATGAATATAGTTTCTGCATAAATGATTCATAAGAAGGTTCCAGTGATCCAATACGTCGACTCCTTCAAGTAGAGAGGAACTGCAGACAAAAAACTGGTCACTCCAAAAGACAGTTGTATAAAGTGCCACAAAATCCTTCATTAGTCCTTTCACATCTGTTGAATGTATGCAACTAAAAAATGAATTGGTACCATGTGGCTTTCAATTCTGGAATAAGACTCACTCGATTGGGAATCAGAGCACATTGTAGAGTATCTTAGAAATATAAATGACTATGAGTCGAATTTTCAGGTATTGAATTGTTTCCTTCTGTATTTCCCAGACGGCAATGAAACAATTATTTCCTAGATATAAGAATATTAAACTTTAGATTTAATCTCAAGACTGCTATTATTCTATTGCCTATCATATTTAACCCAACTGCAAGTTGATTGATTGAGCATCGTCTTTAGAAGTTGTTGCCATCTCTCTTTAAAGATCATTCTGGCTCAACCACATTTTTGTATCACCTCTGATTATTTTCGGCTCTGCAGGGAGTGGGTGTCTACTGGAGATACGCTGCTCAAAACAACAAGGGAACACCCGAGGTTAAGATCTTCATGATACACATCGGGTAATTCGTTTAGAACAAAATGACGTAAGAACGATCAATGGAAAACAAATTTATTGACCCATTGAGAGCTGGATTTTAAATTGCACCCCAAATCAAAGTGAAAAATTGAAATCACAGGTTGTTCCAACTGATTTGAATGACATGTGAAACATGAAAACATGTTGAATACTTTTTGGCTTATTAGACAAGTTGTGGAAAATCCTTCTCTTTTACAATGTGTAGGAAAGTTATAAAAATTCTTGGAATTCACCAAATTTGACGGACTCTTTACTGACTCATGCCCCAAACCTAACTTAACAAAGTTTTATACTATAGGTTAGTTCAGTAGTTTTTGGGTCATTAGGGACAATGCAAGAATATATCAAATACTCCCTATCCTACATTGTAGAAGAATGTGGGAAAAGATCCTGACTTGAGCTGCTTTAAACATGAAATTGAAATAGTGAAAGTCTGCAGTGACCTTGAAGGCCTAAATAGTATGACACATGGACCTGATACACACAATAACAGTGTCTCTAACAGAGAGAATGAATTGGGCAGCATAATCTCAAGACAGGGAATTCAACATGATGACCAGGGAATAAGAGAGGCGGAGGAAATAAATCTCCAGGGGCAGAATTATGCCCAGGCACTGGTCTTTGTTTATAGACATCTGTTCCCACAGCACCCGCCTGCAAGTGCTGGGTGCAAGCCAATTTCACCCAGCCAAGAGTACAAAATGCCCTGAGCAGGTGACTTAGAGACTGTCGGGTAGAAGCAGGGGACTGAGGGGAAATGTGGTAAATATATTAATTATAAACTGGATTTTTTTTTTAGTCTAAATCTAATCTTAATCTAAATCTTTAGGCAAAGTGAATATTACACAATTCAGACATGGTTGTTTTCTTTATTGTGAATCATTAATAGGTTATAGGTAGAGTAATTTATGCATCACAGCCCTTGTGATATTAAGAAATGTTTTCTATGAATCCCAGAACAGTGCAGTTATTCCTTCCCAGTCCCTCCCTATTGGAGAGCCACCCAGGACCATTAATGTATTTACCTCGTTTAGAAGGTGGCCAAGGGAACGTAGAGAATAAATATTAAGCAACTTTCTCTCAGGTCTTTATCTGGAGGTGATGCTTTTCCAGCTCAAAAGCATTTACACAGCTCTTTTGAGACGCGCCAGAGAAGCACATCAGGAAAGGAGATTCTGAAAGGGGAGACAAACTTCACCCCTAAACCAAAATAATCAGAGCCAGCTGGCTGGCCTGGAGCACTGCGGCTCCCCAGAGGGCACACTGAACTCTGGACCCAGTCTTAAACATTTGCCGACATACAGCTGATATTCACATTTCAATCCAATGCAATTCATTCCAATTGTTCCAATTATTTTACATTTTGTTTTGTTTGAGCAGGTTTTGAGATAAACTTAGATCTAATACCCTCGCAAGGTGACTGATTATTAAAACAAGCTAAGAAGTATTCTGCAGAATGGACGAAACTCAGTGATGAATACTGAATAATAAATAACATTTACTCTCAATATTCTTTGAACTAAGCAATTTGTCATATGAGGTTGATTAATCTAAGATATAAATTTTGATAATTCAGAAATAAAATATCTATTTATTAATACATTTATATTTATAGATAAAGCCTATTTATAGTTTTATCTTCCAACAAATTAAGTGAGAATGGGTCATCTCAATTATGTAGTATACCATGCTATATAGCATGCTATAGACACTTAAATAAAAGGACTGGGCCTGATGTGAAAGGCGATGAAAGGGAGAATTATACAATGCTCCACACAAGCTAAAACCGCCCCTGGTTGTCTTTTACTTATAGCAGCTACAAATGAGACAGCAGCACCTGGGTACACGGATTCACCCACTCAATCCTTTCATAAGCTTCATCGGGCTTAGGAGAGTCATTAGCCACAAACACCAGTGTCTGGACTTCATGGCAGAGTTTAATCATTTTAATTCTGCTGCTCAAGGCAGAACCGCTTAATTTAGGTGTGTGTCTTGATAGAGCTGAATCGTCTAATTTATAGACGATTCTGTTATCTTATCCTTAGATTTCAGCTATCAATTTTGTGAATATATGCCATCTTAACCAATATGAATGATGACCAAACTTCCCCAAAATAGTAATAATGTAAGAAAAATCACAATTTGGGTTACTGTAGAAAAGTATATTCCCCAGAAACAGGTGGGGGTGGTGATGGCAAATAACTCCACTGAGAATGATGCTGCCCCAGACTCTGACAACAGACTGAGTAAGCATGAGAGTATGAATACACATTATCTTATCTCTTATTTTTGTTTTTGTCTTTTCTGAATATACAAGAAAATTAAGACTGACATCAACTTCACATAAATTGTTTGTTTTTTGCCAGTGGGAGGAAGCCTTTGTGTTGAGACTGAAAACCTAAGCATCACTGTGCTACCCTCTCATCTAATTCAAATTATGCAATACTGGAAACTTGAAGACATATTTGTGTAAATTGAAATGTTTGACTCGTCCTGGGTGTACCCTGCCTCTCGCCCGATGTCAGCTGGGATAGACTGCAGCCCCCCTGCGACCCTGAACAGGATAAGCTGTTGATAATGAATGAATGAATGAATGGAGATGAACTCAGTGATTACAATCAGCGGAAATATGATGGGGATATCCTTGACTACAAAGGGCAAAGGCATACGACTGGCGAAGCTAAAGACAGCAGTCAGCTCCAAGTCACATCGACATTTCACAAATATACTCTCATCGGAACATCAAAGCCACAGCACCTTCCAATCAAACCTCAAAGCCATCCAGGCACCACCCTATAATCTGTCTGATCTCCAGTCAACTTTTGTGATCTGATGAAAGCCCACTAGACCCAAACGTTATCACGCATGTTGTTATGACAAGGTCGAAATAAATGGATCTAACTGAGTTTAATCCCTTTGCACTGGGATTTTATTTCTGCTTCCTTTTTGGTTCCTCATATTTTGATTAAATCTATTGTCTTTGTACTGTTTTAAATTAAGTAACAAATGGGATTTAGTTTTAGCTTTGTTTTATTCATATTTTACACAGCATTCAAACATTCTTATAATTAGAACTCCAGTTCATCCTTCAGCATTTTCTAAGTCCCAGCTAGAGAGAAAGTCTGCTCTGCTTGTTGAATACCCAAAAAAAGCATGTCCAATCCCGTATGTACTAGTCAATGTGAATAAATCATTGATAAAATAAAATACACATAATCACACTGACTGTCCCACACTATTTCCTATCCGTCTCATCTAAACTCTGCCGTGTTTGCAGAAGTCTGACGTTGGAAAGTCAATGCTCGGTTCTTCCATGAGGACATTCAGCACTTTACAACACGAGTGTGCATTCACCCATTCACACAAAGATTCATACAGTGATGACTGACATTCAAGGCGCCACCTGCTCACAGAGGGGTAAGCATTCTCGCCATCATTCACGCACAACTTGGGAGCCATCCGGGGCTCAGTATCTGGCTCAAGGACACCCTGACATGTGGACTGGAGGGCAGGAGTATCAAACTACCGCCTTTCAAATTCGAGGACGACTGCTCTTCCTCCTGAGCCACACAGACATACTGTATATGATGAATACTCACACTTCAATAATCTCAGTTGGTAGTGAATGCCCAACTAGTGGTGCTGTTTGGGATGTCCGCGTTGTCTTTCACGCTTGCTACACATAACATCCGGAGCATGTAGATTTGATGTGTAGTCATATCTCTAGATATTCTTGTTTATCAGCATTTTGAGGTATGAAATTAATGGGGTCCATTAGAACTGTTTTGCTAACCTCAGTAGATTTAGCACCTGCTTCATCGGTATCTGTGATTAGGCCCCTAATGAAACTACGAATAATTTCCTGTCAGCCCAACAACAAGCATCTGGCACTGAGCCCAGGTGTTTACTAATATTCACCTCTGAATATGTTCTTGTGCTGGCACTTTCTCTTGCTGAGGAACGGTGATATTTTGATTTCTGACACGGATCCTCTCACAGTCTAGTGGCTGTTCATAAATCTTGATGTGGCTTTTCCATTCTCTGACAGTGACTTTGCTCAGAATGGAAGATGAATGAGGATGCATAAATTGTGTTCCAATCAAGTTCTCTCCAATCCCTGTGTCATCAGCCGTTTCCATCATCGTTTGCCTGAGGGGACTGGCTCCATGCCCTCTGCCTGATGCGCCCACAGAGCCAATATGTCTTGGTTGGCACCGCCGCCTTAGCATTGGCACAAGTCTCTCTCTTCAGGGTTAAGGTCTGCAACACCATGCTATAGATCTGCAATTGTAGATTAGTAGTGGTGGGGATCTGTACAGGTCCAAATGAAGTACATTTCAATTCAGATTGTTCAAAAGAGTTTGGTCTTTTAAATGATGATGTCAGTCTGTGGTTGCAAATAAAGATGTAGGAACTACTTAAATAAGCCAAACCACCACTCACTTACTTTTTCTAGGCCTATAAAACTTTCTATTCTCTGACAGATATGCACTTATACATATTGGCATTTTCACTGCGGCAAACGTACGTTAGTTTTTAAACAATGGTGGCTTGGACTCAGACAGATAAAGATGAAAGAAGTCAGATTTCTGGCCAGCTATTGAGGAATTTGTTGGCTGAAATAACTGAATGTTTGGAAAACAAAAGGCCACATCCATGTCAGCAATGGAATAGAAAGGCTATGGTATAATGATGGTGTTAAACAAGATGATGTAGTGCATAGTTTCACAAAGGGGACACGTACCCTAGGGGTTCTTTGGGATACTGCAGGTGGTAAATGAGATTACTTTGAAAAAATATCAGTCCGACCTAAATCTGAAATTTACTTCCTGTTAATAGTTAATTGAATATAAAATGAACATTTGAGTCAACAAAACACATGTCAAACTGACTACTCTGTACTACTGTACTATCACTACTGCAATGCACTTCGCTCTTCTCATTCTCATAACATCTCTCTCCTCACTCACCAGTGCATCCATGGCAATGCACCCCCCTACCTAAAAGAACTACTCACCCCACTGACCTCAACACGATCCCTCCGTTCTACCCACTCATACCGCCTCCTCCTTCCCCGGACTAAGCTCAGCACCATGGGTGATTGGGCCTTCTGTTCTGCTGCCCCTCGTCTGTGGAATGTCCTCCCTGACCATCTTAGGGCTCCACAGACGACTGACACATTTAAAAAAGGACTTAAAACTTTCCTTTTTAGTAGAACCTATAACTTTAATTCACATTGCTGCTTTTTGTCATGTTTTTATGTAGCTATTATTTTATTTTTTAATTGATGCTTTTATCTGCTTTTACTTTGTAGCACTTTGAGTTTGATCGATATGTAAAGTGCGTTATAAATTAAATGTATTATTATTCATTATTATTACTCCTATTTTAGATGCACGGAAGAGGATTTGGACAAAACAGATTCTAAATGGTCATTTATATCAGAATTCTATACAATAATGTCCGAGGTTTTTCTTTAACTCAGATTTATTTTCTCAGAAAAGCAATTCAAAACTGATTTGTTCAGAAGACAATTAGGGTCATTAGATGTGTTTTTTTATTTAATTGATCAGGGGGTCCTTGGCTGTAAAAATAATTGTTAAAGAAAAATTTGAGAACCACTGTTCCAGTGGATGCAAAGATTGACTTTAAAGCCAATGACGTGTTCTATACCTGTGGCTATGCCTTTATGTGACAATTTAATCAGTTTTTCTACCTTTGATACCTCAAAATAAGTCTGTACAGCCTCTTTTCAGCATCCAATGAGGTTGATATGTGGCTTCAACCTCATTGGAGATTCAAGAGTTGGTTGAATATTTGGTCTGTGGTCAATTTTCTCTTGCTTCTATAAAACCCCATACTGGGGTCTTATAAATGTGATTGAATAGCTAGATAATATGACTCTTGGACAAAGTGCATTATAAATTAAATGTATTATTATTATTATTAATGAGTCTAAAGCTACATGTCTTAGGTCACCATGCTAATTACGTGACGATCTACATAAAAAAGGCCTGTATATTGAGAATCCATGTTCTCATTACATCATAGAGTGCAGCTACGTTTAGCTTACAGACTTCAGACAAACAACATGTTTCCAGCGAGCATCAGCGGAATATTGATTTTGTGTCCCAGGATAAATACGGACCAATAATAGTTCATTATGAGTCCTTATCCTTTGGCTCATAAAAATCGTGTAATGAAAATTGGATATTCAAACATTCCGAGCTGGGGATGTCAGCTATGCTTTTATTTTGGAGCTAGTTTTGAATCACAACGTTACATTAGAACAGTGATTGAATGTCATGAGGTTTGCCCGGGTGACCTTTTTGTTCTGCTGTCTTAAGTGATAAAAGAGAAACAGCTGATGACCAACCGACGGGTTCGGTAAGTGTCTCAATCAATCTGTTATTGTTTTGGGGTCATTTCAATCAAATAAAACACAAACGATTCTCTTAACGTGCAGATTTCCATTGACTGTACCCCTGAATTTACCGACTGAACGATCCAGAGGGGGGATTTATTTTTATTCAGTTATTGTGGAACATTCACTTGTGTGTGATCAGGCCATACTGTGAATATAAAGGTAATGATGCCATATCTAATGAAACTATTTCATACAATGTTCATCTTCTTTGAGGCCAACTATAGGGAAATTCTGCACCATTGAAAGAACTACATATAGAAATCAAACAAGATCAGCAAACCGAACATCATTGCAGGGGGGTTAGACAAAACAACATTTGGGATCTTCTTTCTCTGTTTCTACGGGTCATGATTGTCTCTGTGTAAGAAGATTAAGATAGCATGCGTCAATCCAGGATTTAGAGAGAGGAAGAGACAAATGCAGGCTCCTCATCGTCAGCCAACACTGCTGCATGGACTGCATGTGCTCAAGCTCCCTGACCTTCATCAGATAGAAACACATTAGCAGCATTAATAGGCTAGTATCTATACTGCTCAACTCCTTAAGCTCGCTGGGCTCCTGCAATAGAGAGATTTCATCTGGACGCACACAGACAGCGAGCGTCTCTGCTCATCTCCGTTGCACAGCATTATGATGCAACATGATTACTGTTGGTATTAAGACGGGTGTGTGTGTGATGGGTGTGTGTGTGTGTGAGGAATGTGTATGGGATTAAAGAAGAAACATTTTTCAAGCATTCCTGTCATGAGGTAATTACTGAACCACCATTATCAGTGAATAAATCATCTATATCACTCTACGGAAGTAGGACAATGAGGATATTTTATATAGCTTACCACAAAAAAATAGGGGGAAAAAATTAAATCAATACAATCATCAGCTTGGAAATTGTCTTTATAGGACTCATGAGAAAAACATGCTCTACCGAGTAGTCTGGCGGAGGTGTCCAGACAGCTCTGCTGCCTTATTGCTCCACTTGCAGCCTGGATGGGGAACAGGTATGTGGACGTAAAACCCTGGTAACAGTCACTAAGAGGCTTTACCTATTCTAGGTAACAAGCAACAGGCCGGCTCATTGTAACACCAGGGCAGTAGGCCAGCCTGAAGGAAAGGCTATTCAAACTCCAGTTTGTTTTTAATAAGGTTGAATTTAAGGATAAAATGTTTCATTTTTTTGAGAAACAAAATAATTATACAAACTGTAATGATGGTCTAAAGTCAAGGGGAGGTAATGCCAAAAATAACATATTCTAGGGGTGTGTAGTCTGATTCGTCAGCCGAAATGGCTTTGGTGCGAATAAGAAAGTGTTTAAGGCATCAACTATGGAACACAGCTCCATCATGAAACCCCAGCTGCACTGGAAATGTAGTAAGTTGGTTTTTCTAAATAAAAAAAAAGAAAAGTCAGGAAAGTGAATCTTCTAACAACTTGAATTTAATAATCAACTTAACTTAGTTATTTTCAGGCAATCAGTTTCCTGCCTTTCAGAGTGAAGCCAATTCATTATATTTTACCGTGTGAGACTATTACCGACTATGACGGAGAAGAGTCTCTCTCTGTGAGTGGAGTGCAGACGGAGCTCCACCCAAAGGAAGAGGCGTCAATCAGAAATCATCCTGTGTGAGGCGTCCGACCGATACCTATATTGTTATATTCTGTATGTCTAACAGGTTATAAAGTTGCCCTATCTGCAACAAACATCAATAAAATGGCCTTAATTATTATTTAATAAGCCAACGCTACTTATAAAGACAAACGTTCTGTGCAGGTTTTAATTGGTTATGTCTTTTTAAACATGGCTTTACCTTTACCTTTACCTGTAAGCACTGCGTTTTTCTACTCTGTATTGGGGACGGGGATTTTTTACTTGATGCTTTTCAAACTTGTGATTTTTAAGAAGGGCGATCTCAAACACCAACTTCGTGTTGCAACGATAAAAAAGTTTGATGCCACAGCCAGCAACAGTTTGTAGCCAGTGATATTAAGGTCAATTCCTCACTCAGGTCTGCAAGCTTGCAGATGATGAAGCTGACTTTTTTAACTTTAAACGATGTGTTGCACGAGATGTCATGTGTCACTTAGTCATCACAACATTATGGTTGGCTGGAAAGAGCCAGAAATACTGCTGCTAAACAGCCGGAAGCTCAATTCAATTTCAATGAGGTGACTTAGCTTGAAATGTAAGAGTTATGAAATGGCCAAATGATCGTACTTTTGGGGATTTTTCTGGCATTATTGATCATAAAGAGGGTGAAATTATCATACAAATATGATAATTATCACACTTCTGGTAAGGCTGGCTGTAACTATATTTAAGTTGACTTTAATGGAGTTTTATGAAATCCCAGCTTTTTGGACAGTGGGAGGAAGACGGAGTACTGGTGACAGGAGGACTTGAACCTGGAGCTCCTAGCTGTGAGACAACGCTGTGAGACAACTGTACTGCACCAAAATAGCCAACTATACCCACTAGTTTGGCTTCCACACTGGTACCACACAGAAACTTTGACAAAGGGCAAAGACAGTCACTAGTTTGAGATTCTAGTGACTGTCAGGCACGGACACAGAAAGTCTGACAGCAGCTGCTCCTGGCTGGTTGGTTCTGACTATCAGCAGTCTGTTCCTGCTACCATGAATGGTTGCAGTTTGTCTCCCTAGAGAGAAACCAGTGTCTCCTCACCTTCCTCTTCACTACAGTGTCAAGGAGCTTCACCTCTTAAGTGAATCTGCTCGGAGGGAGGGAGCTAATAATTGATTTCATAGGTTTTAATTGGGTGTGTAATACTTCCCCTGCCCCCTCCACCATAAGTACCCTTGTCCCAATGTTTTGGCAGGATTGGTCAGGGATTAATGATTTTCAATGGTCTTTGTTCTTCTACGCAACCTGAAGGTCACACTCTAGTCCAGGTTAATAGAGAGTGAAATTAATTGGAGTAAAGTAGCCCTACTGTCTCAAAGCTCTTGAAGAAGTATGAAGCTATTATTAAGCAACATGTTAAAATGTTCTTGAGTAAGTCTACTTACTCCCTTTCAAGTTTAAACCAAACTAACATTTTAAAAAATACTTCTCATATCATATCAAGTAACTTAATTAGGAAAATGCACATAACTAAATGTAGCACGCAAATTGCTAATTCTATGTCTATTTATGAGAAATGATGGCGTGGAAACTTTTGTTGAAAAAGATCGCTGTCTTTTCAGGGAAACAATTATTTCTCACATTGAGAAATAACTATGAAAGTAGCCAGAAACGACATATATTCCACTACAAGAGCAGACTTGATATTAACCACCTGTCAATCATCTTTATTTGCTCTTTAAGGATTCTGAAAATACCTTCAGGACTGCCCTAAGTGTCATCAGACAAGCCTTTGGGGTTTTCAGATATTGTCCTAAATGGAGACTCAGAGACTTGAAAATAAAAAGTTCCCTCACCAAAATCTGTTCTTCAGTAAAGTAAAATACTTTCTATCAGACGAATCATTCATTGAATTTGATTTCAAATAATTATTATATAAGCTATGATACAACTGGTCCCTAAAACAGAATAATCATTGAAATGCTGAACTCATCTATATCACCTGCAGATGTTATACCATAGTACTCTACAACTAACTATACTACTATGGTGAAACCTCTATCAATGAGCGATATATCATACAAGGTCAAGGGTCACAAATGAAAGAAAAGGGCAGCAAAAAAGATTCAATATAGCTGGTTACACGGATCAACTGTCATACAACTCTCCGTGAGGCTAGTGGTTTCATGTGGACCCATGACATGATTCATGTTTGTGGAGACACATCTCTGCTGTGGCTGCACACCGTGACTGCTTTCCTGAGTGCAATGATGTGGACAGACCCACGCAAGGATTAACGCCCTGTGCAACAGATGGTGCGTTCTTCTACCCTTCAGTACAAACACTCACACACACGCAAAACACAAAGATAACTCATCTTTTACCTTTTTCTTGGGTGGCATGGTGGTTCACGCGCTCCCCTACAGAGTCTTATCAGACGGTTGTAGGGACCAGATGACGTTATCTCTCACCTGGCTGCAGTGAATGAGAGATGGAGATGTATTCCATGAGTTCACTACCGATAAAACAGGTGAATGTTTCCGAGGATGCGACGAAATGCAGCAGAACGCCGTTCACGGCATCAAGATTTGTGCGTAAAAGTGAAATAATTCCCTAGAGGCCGTGGCGTGATGGACACCAGCTGAGTGTCCACGGACGACTGTCGTGAGGGGTGTCCCTTAAGACTGCATTGTGAGTTAAGTGTAGTTTCCCTCTCCTGAGTCCCAGGGGTATTAAAGGCTTATTTCTAAGTGCGGCATCTGTTGAGTCGCACACCGCTCACCCTGTCCGCACCGAACCAAGAATGTATCCAGCCGGTTCTTGCGCTCCAATCGTGATGAATAACGGAAAGTGTCTCATTTATGTTGTTGACCAGAGTCCGTCTGCTGCACCCATGGTGCCTGATTAGTGTGAGTGTGTGTGTATGTGTGTGTGCGTGCGTGCGTGTGTGTATTTCTGCAACCAACCAACTTGCCGGTGTTTAGCTGCACCAATGGGACTATGGTAGCAGCCCAGCACCAAAATAGAAAGATGAAATTAAACAGGTCACACCACATAATTCCTTTGTGCAGCCGGTTTATAGCTACAGACACAGACCTGACATTCGCTCCCGCGAGAGCATTGCTGACTACATCAGTACCTTTTGTCACATAGTCACAACTTTGAATATTGTACTCGCCACATACACATTTCTCTCTACAACACTGATTTATATCCCCAATTATCCTCTGAGAGGAACCGACCTCAGGCTTTTATGCAAGAAGCCACATGTAGATTTGTGTTATAAATAAGTTGATATGATTTATTTCTATACATTCATGCGCCAAAGTACTTAACCCATAAGAAACCATTGTGACACTTGATACACAACCATTTGAAATGCTATGAAAAGTTCATTTAATAGCTTTTTACTTTATTTTTAACTCATATGACGCAAATTTGTGTCCATTTCACAATCTAACGCATAACAACATATCATGTGTTGTATTTCACCTGTCTTACAACTAAATTTGCACAAAATAATGCAAAAACCAGTAAGAAAAATACTATCATAATCAATTCATAGAAATAAATAGTAAATCCAATGTTATTCATTTTAATTTTTGGATATATGTTGTGGAATGTTATGGAAACGAGAATATCCAAGTATGTGTTGAATGTGGTCCTTTTGGTCTATTTTAAATTATATTATATATTATTTCTACTTATTTTCAGTAGATATGGTTCCGAGTTCTTAGGGGAAAAAATACACCGTTTCTTTTCATGCCCAGTCTGAGAAAACATTTTCTCTGCAATTTCCCCGTTGTGGGACTAATAAAGGTTTATCTTATCTTATCTTATCTCTCTTTAAAATATGTCCCATCTTTAAAGCAAACTTTGGAATGTTTCACGTAAAAACAGAACGTGAATTGTGAATCGTTCGAATCCAATTTCGAGTCCGAATGATTTCGTGATGATTAAATCATCACGAAAAAAAAAGAGTCACGTAGCCTGAGGGAAAACAACGGACTGCCAGTGGCCTGGATAACCACATGCCACAGACCAGAGTCAAAATCTGACCCTCTGACTGCTGCACCTCAGGAACAGGTACAAACTGCTACACCAGCAGACAGCACTGACACACATAAAATACCTGCACAAACCAAAACATAGATAATTGCCTCATACCTCAGATGTGCTTCAGCAGTTTTTGAATGGACAGCAGTCATCCCCACCTAAATCCTACTCAAAACCTGTGAGGTTGGTGTGCTGAACAAGCGAGACAGCGACAACACCCGCCACAGGCTCGTCAGTGACTGTAGAGTTGGCCGGCGTGCCACAGGAAGACATCATCCAGAGGTCATGCCAGTCCATGAGGAGGTGAATTAATGCTGTAATTAACGCTGATGGAGGTCTTGATTGTACACAATGTTGTATCCAGTTTTGTCACCGGAGAAATTAATGGTGTTTATATTTTTGGTGTTGTTGCTCTGTTGCTTTTGTCTGTTCCTGATTTAACTAAATGTCGATAAAGATCGCAGATGACTATTTGCATGCAAGCACATTTGCAAAGACACGTATTGCTGTGGTTCATTTAAATTCTTTGAGTGTACATTTATTCTGACTCAACAGCGCCAGAATCAACTACAGCATTAAAGGGCCATTCCATCCAAATTCATCCCTTACATATTTAGAGATTTCAGAGCCACAGGATACCAAGGACATGTTCTCTCTATCCACCCTTGCCCTAAAATGGATAGAAATAGATTGTTTTTCCTTTACTTTTTGCTTTCTGCTCTCTTCCTAGAATCGGATTCCCCATTAATAGTCTACTGACGGACCATAAGCAGTTTTTCCTTTGTATCATTTCTGTAGCAGGATGTTCAATGAAGACTGGAAAGTCATACATTCTCATCTCTTTGACAACATGGTCCAGAAACTTCCTGTATGTCTGTTGGTCCAGATGCTCTCATCCATAAACTTCTCTTCCTCTCTGAACCAGAACGTTTCATGTGTTTGTATCGCTACAGTGTGGTAATTGTAATACTTCCTCCATCACAGTTTAGTCTGAAGGTGACTAAAGCTGCATGGTCCATCAGTCATTGCGGCGTGTAATAATCCAGGCCCCAGGGGCCCATCAGCAGTTTGGCAACACTGTGAGGTACAAAAATCCGGGGAGAGCTTTGGGAGAGGAAGCACACAACTGAGTGTTACATAACGGAAAATGGAGTTGAAACATGCAGAGTTGGAATCAGTTGAGCCACGGCGCTGCAGTGTGAAGCAATAAACTATGACACCGGCCTCTTTGCCACACACACGCCTCTGCCTCCAATACACACAGCTGCAAAGACACTCAGGCTTCAGATGCACACATAAATATCATGATCTATACCTCTTCTTCTGGAGCAGAGATAGCCATCAGCGGTCAGACCACTCCGTCTAACAGGAAAATGGGTAAATGGAGGGTCGACATTCTGCCCGGGACCTAGGACTGACCCGAGCTTCAGTTTGCTAAATCTGCAACATGAAATCTAAAATCTCCTCCTGCACGGTGCCAGCAAAACTATTTCTGCTTGCTCTGACTCCCCCTAAGCCAGTATGTGAAGTTGTTACGAAATAAACAGTCAGATCCTGTTTATACTTCTGAAATGAGCAGCATGTTAGCCCTGAACTTGTGTGCCATAAACACTCACTCACACAAACAACTATGTGTGGATTTATACTCCTTAGAAAGGTGATCTGGAGGTTTATTATCATTTTCTTTTCCCACCGTAGACAAACAATAGTGGGTTTTGAATAAGCTGACAGTAAATGTCTAGAGCATCAATCAGTGTAACCTGTCACATACATGGATGTCATGTCCACATTATTCAGGGAAAACTGCTTTGCAAGCCCAACCTTCTATAGTGAATTTGTCAAAGTGAGTTGGTGGAGCTCATGTTAGAACCCTTGTTTGCTCGTCCGCAAAATGTCTCCAGAGCTGCGAACATATTTTGGTGATTTTTGTGTCAGAGTGGATCTTGTGAAAAATGGGGAAAAAGAAGAGTTTCTCAAATTGGGGCTTGATCGGAATGCTGATTGTGATTCTGGATCACATTTCATTTCCTTCCACATTACAAGATAGGGTTGGATAATATGGAAAAATGCATAGACATGGATAACTTGATATTCCAACACAGTGTGCAGTTAGAAATGTCTTGTGCACGCAGCATAATAATCTTGTGTGCACTAGATACATTTTTATAGGAATGGACCTCAGGGTAGTTATTAGTAATTCAGACTTGAATCGAGGAAATTCAGAGGGGTAAACACGGCACAGCAATGTGCAGCAGACGTGATGGAGATTGAAATGGATTTAACGTATCTGTGAAAGATAAGATGATATATTTTTGCATGTATATAAAATTATATTTTCGTTGATAACTCATGAACTCCTAGCGAGAAACACACGATTCAAAGTTTGAGCATTAGTTTACAGGATTAAGGCATAAGGTGCTTTTACTTTATGCAATATAGGTAATACATATAAGAGTAAAACAACATCAGCATGGCGAGATAACCATAATGAGTAATATGGCCTTGGTGCAAAGATACAATTGATGCTCTGATCTGATATCTGCTGGTACTAAGTCTATCTTTATCTCTTCTTATTCTAACCAAAGACTTTTGTCTTTTGATGCCTTGTTAAGCACTTAGTAACATCTGTTTTGAAATCTGCGATAGAAATAAAGCTTTCCTTTCTTACTTACTATTTGTGCTTCAGTTATTATGGAATATTTCTAAACATAATATTGCACAGATCAGGACCAAGATGAAAAAGTTCCCTGGTGGTAAATATAAGGTTTGTCACGAACATGCTGTTTGGGTTCGCTTAGCAATTAAAGCGGCTCGGACTCTGTTTATGTAGTCTTTGCAAAAGTAATTTTTCTGGGTATTAGGTAACAGCTTAGAAGACACATTATGAAATCCTGACCTGCAGCAAGGCGACCCGGGCAGCTCAATGTTTCTGCAGGATGTAAACATGACCTGTGAATAAACGCCATTTGAATTGTTTGCAGACAATGAGCATTCCGTCCTTTTTTAAAATTCAAGATAAAGATAGTTAAATTTCTTATTCTCTCAGGAACACGGAGAAACAGTTCAGTTACTGTCATTAACAGAGTCAGAATCCCACAACAACCCAACAGTCATCTCACTTACACATGTGCTCCTACACATATGACATCTGTCCCTAAGCTCCTTACCACGAGAAAGTTTGTGCGTCTGTGTGTCTGTGTGTCTGTGTGTGTGTGTGTGTGTGTGTGTGTGTGGTGTCAAGCTAGGGCCAGTAGTGCATGGCGGAGCCAATGGGGCAGAAATGGATGGCATGCATCATTTCAGAAAAAGCTCCAGACCTTGGCCTACCACTCTGTCCCCTAGAAAGAGTATATTTTCCCTGCTTCCCAAACTGATGATTGATTGACACTGGATGCAAACCAAAGTTATTTTTGCTAGAAATCCTTCAATTAATGTCAGTAGATGTAACCCCCTACCACCTCACACCCGCTGATAATCGCATTTTCTTTCTGTTGATGCATTTCAGCTTTCAGCTGGCTGAGCAGCCTGCTGTAAATCAGGCTGGAGTGGAGCACAGAGGCCTTTAGCATACTTCTGACCGCACAGCTGTTGGAAACGTCACAGCAGATGTTTAAAAGAGCAAGGACAATGGTTTTATCTGTTCTGAGGATTCTTTAGTCAAGCACTCTTTGGTCCCAAAACGAGCAACTGTGATTTGGGTCAGCAGCTAAAAATTCTTAAAAATGTCTATGATGCATCGGTTTTGGAAATCACAGCCAAAGATTACAAATACCAGAGCAGATAAAGTGGACAGAAATGAAAAAAAGCACTCGAACTGCACTTCTTAACAGCCCTGCCCCTCCATCTACCAGCCAAATAGGCTGTACTCACCCAGGAGATGTTTTGTTCTTGGCCAATTTTGACATAGCTTGTTGTTGGAGAGGCCAAGGGCATGACCTCCGAAATGCTCAGCGTCCTTCCACACACCACCATCCACCTTCAGCAGCAGCGGCACACCACTCGTAGGTGGAGACAGACATTTCATCTAACGTCTCCACTATTTCTTCCTGTGCCAACAACCCTCACCAGATTTAAGTCTGCCTGGAGCATCGTGCTCCCATCACACCCAGTTAAACATGGTCTAGAACTGAGTGAAGAAGGAGGAGGAGGAGTGGGAGAATGAAACAGCGATAACGTTAGTGAAGAAAAAGAGCGTGTGAGAGACAAAAAGATCGCACGCAGGAAAGTTCCTCCTGCTCTTCACCTAAGTCCTCTGCTTTCTCCTAGTCAGTTGCTCCATGCTCCCTTCACATTCATAAAGCCTTTATGAACATGCATCCAAACATCTGGCTGATGCCCCTCCTCCATGATGCCAAAGGCTAGGGCAAGTAAACGGCCAATCCTACCGCCCTCCTGGATGGATGTAGGGCGACACAAGAAAAGGAGGGAAGGGAGGAATTGGGTGATGAGATGGGAGAGAGGTTAACGCGTGAAGCTAGAGAGGTGGAGGGATGCTGAGTGTATCAAGATGAGAAGAGGGTGAGAGAGGATGGAGGAGGGAAGACAGTCCTCTGCCAGGCAGTGCTGACACAGATTGGGTGGCAGGATACTGCGATTTAAAAACATGTTACGTTAAATTGGTTGCTGTCATTTAACAACTTGGCTTTCCCACAAAGACAGGAAGCAGCGAGACAACATGCACATCTGTATTATTCTACTCCTTGTGTCTATCTGTTCATCTCATCTCTCATCTCTCATAGTCTTTGATTGTCATAACGCTGCTGAACTCGTCGACAGCAGCCAGACAGAATGAGAGATTGATGACATTATAGAATATCTCCTACCACTAATCTAGGATCTTTCAAAAGCAGGCATTAAATGGGGATCCCATTTGACATAGTGAATGTCCAAAGATACGCACATGTGTCTATGCATGCACAACAGTAACAAAGGATTAGGAGAAACTCAAGCAAATTTCTCCATCATTGTCTGCATTATTGCCAGCCTCTAAATCTACCATCGCTCAAATACTGTAGTTGGTCATCTCCTGCACGTTCAGCATCTCTGTTCAGCCCACTGAGGCCTCACCTCCACCCCCAAAGAAACATCAAAGGAACAAAGGCATGAATAATGGACAGTTTCAAGGGAGCCCCCTTGCTCCCTTGCTCCCTTTATATTTTGACACCCATTCAAATGCAACACTTAAGCACAAAGCATTGAGAAAAACTTATAGCCTAAGTATGGACAAGAACTTCCGATGTTCAGGAGAGTCCAAAATTACACACACTTATCCTGAACCTTTCTTCATTGTCTAAAAAAATTAGAATCGGAATCTGAGACGTTCACTGAATTATATCTGTTGCCGTTTCTAAGCTCTGAACAGTAGCGTTGTCCGCCTATGATGTTCCTAAAAATAAATATTTACAGAGGGAGAGCTAATAATTGTTTAACAACATGAAGAATACAGCAAGAAGGTACCGGGTTCGTATCCAGCTCTTCCGGCCTTTCTGTGCAGCGTTCGCATGTTCTCCCCGTGTCTGCGTGGGTTCTCTTCAGGAACTCCGGCTTCATTCCACAGTCCAAAAACAATATGGCAATATAGGTGAGTTGGTGGCGCTAAATCGCCCGTAGGAGTGAAGGTGAGTTTGAGTTGTCATCTATCTATGTGTCGGACCTGTGACGAAGTGGAGACTCGACCTGGGTGTACCCTGCCTCTCGCTCAATGTCAGCTGGGAAAGGCTCCAGGCCCTGCGACCCTGAACAGGATGAGTCGTTACTGATAATGAAAAAAAACTTCCAATAAGTGGTTATAAAATCAGGACAGGGCATGGCGCCTCCACTCTCTAATCCTTTGTGAAGGTAGCCTACTCGTCAATTAAGAGGCATCCAGGCCCCTCAGGTCATCTGGGACTAGTTTGCTTCATGTTCCCAGGATCAAAACCAAGCATGGTGAAGTAGCTTTTGACTTTTATGCTCCTCATCTGCGGAACAAACTCCCAGAATCCTTGAGGTCTGCAAAAACTGTCAGCTGTTTTAAATCAGGCCTTCAAACCTAACTGTTCGCTGTGGCTTTTGACGAAGAAGATTCTTAACATGCTTTAAGTCTTTTTACATGTTTGTTTTTATCGTTGTCTTTTAATGCATTATTTTAACAGAACTTTCTTGAATTGGTAAACTCTTTATTTGCTGACTTTTGTTTAAATTGTCTTTGAAGGCAGCTTGGTAACTAGCTACAGGTGCATTAAACATCTCCAGGGTTGGGGTTAATAGGCCTACATCAGCAAAACATCATAGTCTTCTATCCTATTATCTAAGCTTGTTCCATTTCCACATCATCGTGCAGCTGACGTTCAGATATGAGTGATGTTTGGATCATTTCAGCGTTGTGCGGCTTTTGCATCATGAAAGCATATAAGCAAATAATGAATGATGTGAAAATCACAAAATTGCCTCTTCCACGCCAAAACAACATATCATTTAAAAAAAACGCCTAGTGTACCGGACCCCCACACATTAGTGACGTGTGGTCGAGTGTTTAGTTGTATCTAACCAGGCTAGATTAAGATCAGAAGAATGAACAAGAATGTAGTGAAAATGCTTACTCTCTTAACGCAGTTGTTTTTGACAACCTGATGTATGTTTGGACCTCTCAGCCTCAAATTTGGGAAACACTTAGAGCAAACATATAATCTGTGAAAAAACATGATTATTAATAAACTTGCCTTGTCTTCCTAATATTTACATGCAATTTTGTAATTCAAGGCTTTTATTTCCATCGTTGAAAGAACACAATATCGGTGACCCCACAGGAGATCATGTGCTATTTTTTAACATGCCGGTACTTTCAGCCGCGCACCGCTGTTATGTTTCTCTCCTGGCTCTTTGCTGAGGTGGGCACACAGCGGAACAGATTGTGTTAATCTGTGTGCTGACAGTTTATTGAGTTTGGAGTGCTGACAGTGAGCCTACTTTATGTATGATTGTTGTTACCGAAGGGTCCTCTGAAGTTAGAGCTTTCACACAATAAAAGAATCAGAAGCTCTGGAGTATTTGCTGGCACAGAATCGAAACCGAGGTTATGTTGATACAAGAAGAGAAAAACAACCATGACTGACCAACAGAGAGAAGAGCAAGGGCAGGAAGAGGGTTAGTGGGAGGACAATAGAGATAACGTGGTTATCGATTGGATTGAGAGCTTCCTGCACGTTGTTAGAGGACAGTAAGAGCTGTACTGAGATAACCCCGCTCATCTCTTCCTTCAGATGGCTCAGAGAACGTGAGAAGAGCTCATTTAAGCATGTATTATGTACATCTATATTAGGTTATAGGCAATCATCATCGATCAATAAGTCCTGTTATTGGATCAATAACATGTGCTGTTTGACAATACCACTGTTAGTCCTGACAAACTTTAGTGAGCACCAAAAAAGTGAGAATCATCTGCATCATTTATAAAAGTAGTCACTTACTGTTGGCTGCACTTAGAAAACTACATTTATACACTTTCAATAGTCTGCAATGGCTCATTCTTCATCCCCACACACACTCTCTGTTGTTGCTGTGGTATCAAAAACAAGAGGACGGATGCTGCAGGTGGTGCTGCGCTGATCACTTACAGAGGTGGACTGCACTCCCCGCCAGTGTCCCAGCCCACAGCAATACATCAAGACACCCAGTTGTGATAAAAGGAGGGGACAGGCTGAAGGAGCCTCGGAAGTGGATCGTCTCAGGCCAGGCTCAGGAACCTCATGGCACAGGTGATGCCTCTGATTGCCGGCGCTCCAGCTAAGTGGGGAAGAATACCCACAGGTTCTCACATTAAGTAGGGTTCACCTGAGCGTTCGGTGGCTGCTCCCTCTCAGAAGTTATATCCTCAGATGAGTCCAGCTGATTCTGATGCCAAAACCGACTCAGAGCATCCTCAAAGCCCTGCGTTCTGTGAGGGTTCAGTCCAAATCCAACAGCTGTCCCTGGGACTGCTCTGGTGTGCTGCGGAATGAATGAGGTGTGTTTGTCTTCCTGTGTTTATGTGTGTGCGTTTGCTCTCCTATTGTCATTCTGTCTTTATTTACCAACCCTCCTCTACCTTCAGCCCCTCTCTTTCCCTGTCCTGACTCACCCGTCAAAAAAACTCTCCCGTTCCAGCGTCCCCTGTTTTAAGCTATAATCTTGCCACAAACACTAAATATCATTTTCTTCAAAGTGTGCCCCTCACTGCTCTCTGGTGTAGTTGGATTTATCCATTCAGAATTTTGCATCATTCTACATCCATCTTGCCTGCATCCATGTAAATCCCTTCCTTGTGAGCCCACCTTGGTCCAGATACAGAGAATTTCAGGTTTTCTGCTATTCGTATTTTCTTCTACTATTCGTATTTTCTTCTACTATTCGTATTTTCTTCTACCTCGAAAATCCCAGCTCTATAGCTCCTCCTCCTGCAACCCTCCCTCCAACTACACTAAACTGATTCCCTCCAACAAGGGTTTTCTCTCATCAGGAGCATTCCAGCTTACCTGAGTCACTCCTTGTACTCCTGCACTGACCATGGATGCATGCATATGTGTGTGTGTGTGTGTGTGTGTGTGTGTGTGGAGGCTGCAGTTGGAGCTCAGCGTTCTCCCTCTCTCTCTGTTGCCATGCTAGAGCAGGTAACATTCAGTTAGCGCAGGAAACACACTGCCGGAATTCAAATGCGCCTCCACCCTTCCTTGAGAGCATTCCTCCCTCCTCCTCCATCCTCTATCCATCCTCCTCTATCTGTCCTGTGTTTCCGCCCTCTGTTTCATTCTCCTCGTCTCTCACCACAATCTGTGCTCCTTCTCCCTCCGCTGTTTCTTCTTTCCATGAAATGTCTCCTCTCTGCTGCTGCATGTTACCCTGAAACAGATGAGGAGACACATGAGGAATGAGGATGAATCTGGTTTGCGCAGCAATGCAAAAAAAAATAAAAATTTTCAGAATGAATTTCTTTCTCCATTTCAACTGGTTTGTTTTTAGAGCTAAAGTTAAATGAGTCAGCAGTTATTTTTGCAGCTTTTTGAGACTGGACCTGTGCACTGTGTTGCATTGACCAAAATGATAATATAAGCTTCTGAAATTGACATGCTGAGGTTTTAATGTTTTGCATAAAATCATTAACCTATTGAGGACTCATACTCCAAATCAAAGGCAAAAAATTAGGTCCCAGGCCGATCCAACTTTTGGGAATGATCTCAAGACAACTCATGATCTGGCTCAGTAGTGGTTATGGCCTCCATCTGCCTGTATGCACTCCCTACAACGTCATCAGTAAGCTCAGTAAGCTCATCAGTAAGCTCATCAGTAAGCTCCTGGACAGTCGCTGGTGTGACGTGGCGGTAATGGATGCAACGATGCAACGATGCATGATGTCCCAGAGGTGCTCGATTGGATTCATGTCTGGGGAAACAGGCGGGCCAGTCAATAGCATCAATGCCTTTGTCATCAAGGAACCGCTGACATTGTCATGCACCAGAAGGAACCAAGGGAACACTACACCAGCACACGGTCTGAGGATCTCATCCCAGTACCTACCAGCAGTCAATGTACCCCTGGCTAGTACTTGACGGTCTCTAAGGCCCTCCAAGGATATGCCTCCCCAGATTATGTCTGACCCACAGCCAAACCGGTCATGCTGGAGGATGTTGCAGGAAGCAGAACATTCTCCACAGTGTCTCCAGACTCTCTCAATTCTGTCACGTGTGCTCATTGTGAAACTGCTCACATCTGTGAAGAGAACAGGGTGCCAATGGCCAATCTGATCCTACTTCACCGACAGATTAGAATACATTTCCCTTGGAAGTTCAATGTCCCGGACACACAGCGTCACCTGTGGGGTCCCCCAGGGATCAGTCCTTGGCCCTATTCTCTGCATACTGTACATGCTCCCCCTTGGCCGTGTCATCAGACATATCTGCAAGATCTCCTTTCACCATCTCAGAAATATTTCCAAACTCCGTTCTTCACTCACCTTGAGTGATGCTGAAAAGCTGGTTCACGCTACAGTATGTTCAAAACAGTGCTGCAAGGATCCTGATGAGAGTTCGTAAACACGAACACATCACCCCCGTTCTTCATTCCCTTCACTGTCTTCCCATCTCCACCAGGATTGATTCTAAGATCTCTCTCCTCACTCACCAGTGCATCCATGACAATGCACTCCCCTACCTGAAAGAACTACTCACCCCACTGACCTCAACACGATCCCTCCGTTCTATACAGTCATACCGCCTCCTCCTTCCCCGGACTAAGCTCAGCACCATGGGTGATTGGGCTTTCTGTTCTGCTGCCCCTCGTCTGTGGAATGTCCTCCCTGACCATCTGAGGGCTCCACAGATGACTGACACATTTAAAAATGTCTCTTGACACAGTGCTGGGAGACACAGCAAACCTTCTGGTCACTGCGTGTATGGATCTGCCATCCTGGAGGAGCTGTACTACCTGAGCAACTTCTGTTGGCTGCAGATACCGCCTCATGCTGACACAAAATCTGTCAGAAAGGACGAGGAGAGAGAAACTGTGGGAACCACCTGCAAAACCCTTCCTTTAATAAGAGTTGTATTGCTAATTGCCCCTCCTTTCCACCTGTTGTCTGTCCCACTTGCACAACAGCAGGTGAAATTGATTGACAATCATTATTGCTTCCTGACGAACAGATTGATATCCTGCAGGTGTGATTGACATAAAGCTAAACTGGGCTGATTATGTGTTCCCTTTATTTTTTTCCGTAGTGTACATCTGGCATACAAATCTATGCCTGAGGTCCTGGGATGCCGCAGATCAAAACTGAGACACATTATCTACAAATGGAGAAGACTTGCTAGTGAATCTTGGCAGAAAATAGTTTTTATGTAATCCTGCTAATAGAGAAACAAACAGATGTTGGTGAAAACATAACCCCCATTATATCATTTATAAGATACAATATTATTCATTTCTTGATGTATTGTTGAATTTCCCTATGGGGATTAACAAAGTCCGTTCTACTGAATTCTGTTCTGTTAGAATCCAACATTTTTTCATGTGTTTACAACATTTTTTTTAGCAATTCTTTTTTAATCCAGTAAAGGTTCAGTCTTGCTTTTTTCATCACTATAGTTTGCAAACAAATAAAGGTATAGATAAAACAATATGCCAGTATACATAAATCATTGTAAGTATCAATAAATACATTTAGATTCAAATATCTCATAGAAAATGAGAACAATTTTATTTCTGAACAGGAATAATTTCCATTCTTTGATTTGGATGAATGGCCTTATGATCCAGTAGCTGCCATGACAGATCCAGCAACATGTATCTTAAGTGCTGCTCAAATAAAGTTACCAAATATTAAATTGTCCAGTATTGAAGCAGTTCTGGATTAACTATGTTTAACTATGAATCTTCAAAACATGGTGTGTCTTTTGAAGATCTTCAGCTTGGTCAGGAATGTAAAGTAGATAAAAGTCAAACTGACCAGCACATTTTTCATCGGGTACAACAGAGGAGTAACATCACCAAACACGATAATCAGAGCAACTCGAATGACCAAGAAAGGAATGTCCTGCATAGCAACTCTGGCAAACGACAGAGGGTTGTTAGGGGCCATGGTCATGCGGAGAGTCGACACGAAGGCCAGGACGTAGACCGGAAACACCCATCCTGAGTAGAAGACGCGTGGCTCTCCGGCTACTCTCACCATCTCCACAGTGTCTAGCCAGAATGTGAAGCAATCCACAATCACCTCCGCCCTCATATCCCTCCTCCACAGGAAGCCTACAGGACCGGTGTAGGACCGGGGGCGTGAGTATGACGAGTACAGGTAGGCAGTGCTGGGTGCTCTTGAGTTGAGTGTTGAGTTTGCGGGTGAGCTGGCCAGGTCCTGCCATCTGTTCGACGTGCTGACATTACTGACATCTGGCTGGCTGTGGGTCAAACCATTCTGGCCAACGTCAGAGGGCAGCTGGCCGGTTATGGTGCACACTTGATCGAGGCGGGTGAGGACGGGCCCTGACATGTCAATGTCAGGATCCTGACTGTCTGCTGCAAATGACAAGAGCATCATCATTTCACAGAGGGCTGTGTCTGCATTACAGGTCACCCACCGTCTTTTTTAATGGTAACTCTTTGAATAAATATAATATAATATTCATAACTAGGTATTTTTGTGTACTTTGAGCTGAAAATAAAAAATATGTTTTTTAATGTTTGTTTATAAAAAGACCCTATTTATCTCCGAGCGGGTCCTGGTTTCCATACGGAGGCCGCCATGTTGGTACAGACTGAGGGATTTCACGTTTTAAGTTGTTAATGTGTTTTGTATTTGGCAAACGGAGGATCCTTCTTATTATTTAGAACAAGAAAAAGCAACGGATGGCTTTTGCCGGAGGCTTCAACTCGGCTCGGCCGCAGCAGTTGCAGACTATTCGTTCTCCCTTTCACTGCAAGACTGGCAACCGGGCTGAGTTGAATCCTTCTCCTGACCATATTTTACACATGGAACCTTTAATGAGATGGACAACATTATAGAAACGCCCGTCAGTATACTTTAACACAATTTTACAATATCACAAACTGCATCCTCTAAAAAGGATTATGAAGTTGAATCAGTACCTCTCTAAAACATTAATCATTCATTATCCATAAAGAAGTATTCAATCCACATTTTTACTCTGGTGGACTTCATGATTGTGACAACCCCCTGAGGAAGCCTTTCCCTCCAGAAGCCTGATTAGAATTGGGCCCTCAGGAGGGTTTGGCTCACCGGGTCTTGTGTTACCCTTATAAAATCTAGTAGCAAATAGGCATCTGTCTTTCCCTTTGGCTCACACGATGTTTGCTTTTTTAATTTAGTTTGTCTTTACTTTAAAATTAGTGATGAAAGAAAAATCTCATTTTACCTACAAATCATGTGGAAACCCCTCCTTAATACAAGATGAATTAATCGTTAAATATATATGTATATATATATATATAATAGTAGTATTTAATAATGCTGACGGCTTTGAGACTTACTCTGTCCTCGGAGCCTGGAGGGACGAATCCGCTCTATGATATCCACACAGATGAGGGAGAAAAGCACCAAGGAAACAGGCAGCTCGGCAAAATGGTCGACCCTGTGGCCTCCGTCCATCTGCACCTATAACATTAAAACACACACATATCAGAAAGAAGCGATCTGGATCTAGAATGGAGGGATCTATGAACCATTAAAGGTGAATCGGGAAGAAACCAAATCGAAAGAAAAGATCCTACATTCCAAGTTTTACGAGGTCATCCGATTTTATTACCAGAATCATTATAGAAATGAAGTTTTCTGCTGCATTCCCCAAACACCAGATGAAGATGAATGTGCAATACTTTGTGGTCAGACTCTCTTATTTATGTCAACACTCCACAGAATCACAGAATGAGATACTTTGGAATACAGAGACACTTTACAGCGAAGGTTCAATTTTATGTTGCTGGTGTTTAAGTTTGGGTTAATGGTCAACCTGCTGAGTCCACTGTAAGTTAGTGAATACCACAGACTAGTGATTGAACCAGAGTCCTCCTCAACACACAAAAGGAAATCTGTTGATGGAACTTCATGAGGCAGAGACTCAAAGACATGGAGTAGAACTGATGAGAGGCAGACTGTTCTGTCCCTGTGCTGCGTCCACCATCGTTCTGTGGACAGTTAGACGTCTCTCAACACGTTTTCTCACACGTGGGGATTGTAAAAACCGTTATGAGCCACAAAAGGAGTGTTAACAATATAAATGCCCCAGCAACCACCCTGTTTTTGCATGACTAAAAGGCATTTCAAAAGAGGCGTCTGAATGACAAGACCGACCCTCCTTCCTAGCGTTACCTGTGCGCTGATCATCAGAATAACAAAGCAGGGACATGTACACAGGATGACGTAGGCCAGCGCCGTCGGTCTCCTGGAACACAAAACACATCATTATTATCATTATTCAAATTCAAATTCAAATCATTGTTATGATAATTTTTTCATTTGTGAATAAAGATCATCCCATTTTTTTGAACATATGAAGACATTTTCTCAATTTATGATCTTGTCATTGATCCACTTCCACTAGTTTCCACTTGCGCTCCATTACATTTCAGAAACAAATTTTGCACTTTGACCCATGACACCTGATTATTAACCTAGTATGTATTTTTTTTGTGAGGGCACCATGTGGCACAAATAGAGAAGTCAGAAAAATCGGTGATCTTACTCAGTGACGTTACAAATCCAGTTAGATTGAGTTCAACTTGCTGACAGGTAACATGTTTGTAACTAGCAGGTTGGACTACTATCATACTGTTCTGGAGAATTTTGTTGTATATGAACAAGCCTTGCAGTTTCAAGCAAATGAAACTGCAAGTTCTTCTTCTTCTGACTGGTTTTCTAAATAAATGAATCAACTAAAATCGATTAGGCAAAAAAAACAAGAGCAGAAATGAAATCCATTTCAACGCTTCTATTGTGATTTCCTGTTAGTTTTTGAATTGATTTTAAAATGATTCTATTTGTTTATAAGGCATTAAATAAAATTACACCAGACTGTCTCAGAAATTCTTGGATTTGATGAATAATAGTAATAGTAATTGTATAGTAATTTGGCTAAGATCGTCTGATTTCTCTCTATTAGCTGTTCCCTGGACTAAAATGTGTGAGGCTGTAGCATACAAACCATTAAAATGAAAGGGCTGCATTCTATTCCTTATCATTTAAACCTTTGATTAGTATGAAACATATTTTTTACTTCAAAATTGCAGCCATATAAAACATAACTTAACCTACTAAGAATTTTGAACTAACTTTGTGGCTCATTTTGCACAATCAGCACTTATGAAAAGTAAAATTCTTCTTCTCATTGTATTTTTGAATGCAGGATTTATTTGCAAAGAGGTATTTCATGTTTTATTGCTATTTTTCTCTGAGGATCCTCAGGTTTTCCTTCCAGCACTGCATCGTCACAAATCGTTTTCATGCCACGTCAATTTTGACTATTTATGAAGGCCAAAGCCTCAAAGCTGCCCCAGCGGTTTGTGTTCATCACTTTAACATAAGTGGTCTACATTGACTCTCTGCCTGTACTCACCACTTTGAGATCTCTGAGATGAATCTCTGCTGCTTCACCACCAGATACTTCAGTGGAACCCACACCAGCAGGGTCACAGTGGCCAGGTAGGCAATGGCGATTGCCACCACTAACCAGTATGATGTCTGATACTTTCCATTCACATCACCGATGAGCCGAGCGAACCTCTCCATAATCACAAAGACTGGCACGATGAGGGCCGCAAACTGCAGCAGCTCATACAGGATGAGCTTGACCGTCTTTCCTGAGGGCATGCTCTCTGAACACCAGTCGCTGATCTGAGCAAAAGAACCTAGGCAATCATCTCCCACCAAACGAGCCCATGGTGGCGTTTGGACTCTGACATTGCTTACACTGCACTAGAGTCTGTATTCTTTTACTGCCTAGGTAATGAGGCGGTCATGCTCACTTTTTTACGGGCTCTTAAAGAAGAGCACCACCATCCTATAATTTTATGGAGAAAATCTGAACTGAAGCAACAGCTGAGCCATGGACAAAATACTAGATTACATTTAGACCAATATTTGATTGTCTTTTTTCACAAAATTAAAGATAAGAAAGATAAGTAGAGAGAAATGGTCTGTGGCCACCACCTGAACCATTCCCTTTTCGGGGGATGTCATGCTTTGACTTCTCCATTGCACCTGTTGTAGCTTTTATTTTCACCAAAACATGTGAAACTGATTCAAGGTCACTTGTGCTTCCCAACAGGACAGATTGATATCCCTGAAGTTAAACTGGCTTGGTGTCATACTGCGATGATTAAGCGTTCCTTTAATTCTTTTTGAGTAGTGTACTTAGCCAATATATAGTATACACCCACTTTTATTGTCACACCTCAGATTCCACGGGATTAAAAAGGCGACTGAAGTATATTTGCAGTCTTATTTCAAATATTTCGGTTCACTTCTTTGAGTAGAACAATGACTTCCTGTTTTACCGGGGTATAAACATGAGGTGACATGGGTCAAATTCTCTTTAATGTTTTTCACAATGGGAATACATTTCAGAATGTCAGTTGCCACAGTTAGATAAATAATTAAGAAGTTTAATGTGACCGGAGATGCTTAGAACCTGCCTGGATAAAGACCTGTATGCAAACTGACCCCATACATTGAGAGGAGGATGGTTTGACTGGCAAAGGACTAAAGCTAGATTGCAGTGGTCATTTGAATGTTGGGAAAGAAAGTCTCCCTAAACACCATCAGATGGCCCCTAAACCAACACAAGCTGTTTTGGAGGGAAGCAAGAAAAAAGCCTCTTCTGTCATTCACACACAAGCTTAATAATAATAATAATAATACATTTAATTTATAATGCACTTTACAGTTTGTCAAACGTTACTGGGACTTTCAATGGAACAAGGTCATAGGTCAGTTGAGTTGGAGGAATGGTCACAGGTCTTCTCCATGTGCTCTCAGACCTCATCACACCCCACAGGAGCCTTTGGGCATTTATTGCGGAAGTGTGCCAATAATTGTGGCACTCCGTGATTTTAATATTTTTGCGGCCCTTTTGTGACTGCACCACAATTATTACTTTTGCAATTTGAAGATATCACTTAGGAATTTTAGATGAGTGTTCAATGATTTACTTTGACTTATTTTTTAATAGCATAACATTTAAGATTAAATGATTACATTATTGATACATTATTATATATAACTATATTCAATACAAGTAGCTAACTCATTTACAAAGGGCTTAAAGGACAAAAAGAAATCAAGGAGATTCATACTGTTCTGTACATTTGGCCTGGTTTTATTGTGAATTCTAATTAATAAGATTGAAAGAATACAAACAGCAGGGTACAAGTTTAGACAGAAATGTCACAATGATGATGTTCTTGAACCTGGTTCGGGTTCACAGATTATCACTTTGTAATTAATTGAAAGCAGCAAAAAAATGTTTATTGTCATTCAATCAACTACATTAATGTGAGAATCACAGTCGGGAGAAAGAAATGACTTCTTGTTTTGACAAATCCCAGATACCTACTTTACATTATTTGTTGTGAGGTGGAACAGGGATAGCAAGGAGAATCACATTTCAAACACAACATGAGAAAAGATGTTGAAATCACACACATTTACTGCCAGATCAACAAACAGATTTCTCTGCATTGAGATAATCCAGTGGTTAAAAAGGCTTTGTAATTCCTTCAGGTAGCATCATTCAACATCACACAATGAGAAATAAATATCCTTTATGTTTCATCAGCTTTTCACATCCAATCAGTATTTGTAAACATCGACACTTTCCCAAAGGCTCAACATTGAAGCGTGTACTGGAAAACATGGTATGGTAAACGACGGTATGCAATATTTAATCCTAAATGCCGATTAAACTGGTAGCTTGGGAAGATCCTGGGGAAAGAGGTGTTTATAAATCCTGACTGTGCTTTCCAGAATTATACAAACCTCATTCAAGGTCTGCTTCAGGTAGAAATTTGTTTTAGTGTCTGAGAATATGACTAGTTTGAAATAGACAGAAAGGTTCAATCCGAATTTCACATTACCATCTGAGCCTACAGCACAATAAGCTTGTATCAAACACAGTAAGAAACGTCCATGTTCCCACGAGTCATTTAAATATACAACTAAGTTAGACAGAATACCACATATTCCCATGTTATCTGAATACATACATCCTGCACTGCTTCTTAAAATAGCATAACTATAATCAAAGCATAAATTAAAATGCACTACTGAAAAACATAGCATTTATTTTTCAACACTGACTTAAGAGATTCTTTTAAAGATGCTTGAGCAATCCAGAGAGGTCGGCCTGTAGCAGCCAAGTCTGTGTTACGGGTCTGTTAGTACAGACCCTGGATGGATACGGAGCAAACCCTACATCTGCTGACAAGGATTTACAACGGCTCGTTTGGAAAAGGACAACTCTGCAGAATGAAGTGAGGAGTCATTTGTAGAAAACATGTCGCTTTCTGATGAGTTACTTTTTTCACTTTGTTGTCTTTGGCTTTTACACCTCCAGTTCAGCAGGGGTATCAGGGCTGCAGAGTTCACCTTGAAGAGCTGTGGTAATGTGAAGTCCACCCATGACGTCACGAGGCGCCATCACTGGTTCAGTACAGTATATACAAGAGCATGCTGAAACCCCTCTGGGCTCTTTTCCCTCCAGAAAACAAAGTGGCTTCAGTTTTCAGTACGTCTACAGGTTTGATAACATTAGGCAGCATTACACATTAGTTATTTCTCTGATTTGAAAAAAACAAAACAACAACAGGGAGAGAGTGAAAAGTAAAACATCACATATTGCAACGGTTGTGTGAACCAACTGGTGCAATGTGTGTGTGCATTATAGCCTGGTGTTTGTTGTAGGGTGATGATAAAGATATTGATATATAGACTGAAGAGACTACAGTTACACTTCCTTAGGTTTGGTTTTCATTTAACAGGCTGTACTTTTTCAATTATCTCCTAATAAGTGTCCTGGAAAATATTACACTATATTATTATTTCATACAGATCATAGATAAAATACTATAAATAAATAGTTCATTTTCAACTTATTATAATTGCAGTTTCCAACCTTAAAATTCTTAAGCCGGTAAACGTTGAAGTTGGACGCTTAAAGAAGACTCTCTGCAGCAGCTCTTTGCGGGGGGCACTCAAGGGAGCATGGCAGGCTTGAGCACAGATTTTAATGATAGATCGAATATCAAATACTACTTAAATATTCAGTTAAATCCCAGCCAAAAGAACTTCTCCTGACATTTCTACTATTATCAGTACCAACCGTTGTGATACTTCCCAAGATACTTGCCATGAAATGACAAAAGAATTGCAGATTAAATAAAAAGCACTACCAAATTAAGTTATTCCGCTTGTAAGGTCATAAAACGGAAGCAATAAATGTTATACATAATATCTACATGAGAAGGGAAATACATGTATTGCTATCAGTTCTAGATTTGGAAGTGATCAGACTTAATTGATGACCGAAACCTAAGAAAGTGCAACTAAAGGTCAAAGTGCAAGCTCCCCATCTGAGTGATGGAAAGTCATAAAGAAGGAGAAAAGCGGAATAATAATTTATTAAATACAGTACTAAAACAAGACAATGTCCATTTTTTGATCAGGTGTGGCATGGTGTGAGCTCTAAAAATCAATTCCTGATGATCACTTCTAAACTTGGAGTGAGAAGTGTTACTGTATTCTTTATGTGAAAGAGTGAAATTTGAAAGTTGATCTACTCCATTTGAATAATTCCTTTCATGTGATGAAAAACTAATAATGACAAATAAAAAAAGAATATATCTACAACCACTGTTTGATCAGGTCTGGTGCAGGTGTATGCGTGAGGATTAAAGTGGGTCCTATAATAAAGCTTTCTCTGAGTAGAGGGCTTGTGAGATTTCTGATGAAGGTGCTATGCTTGAGCCAGGGGGGTTTCTGTAGTTTGGTGTCTGTGTCATGCCTGCTGGAGATGGGCCAGTGGTGGGGCCGGGGGCGCTGAGGGGGTTCTGGTAAGACTGAATGTCGGCTGGGGCCATGCTGCCCGGTGCTGCTGTGTAGATTGGTGGTTGGCCCATGTATATATGACCATCACTGTGGAAAGAAAGAGCCAATCAAAATGACAACAATACAGCAAGTTGGAAGCATGAGTTGGAGAGTGGAAAGATGAAATCTAAAAACAGCATTCAAATAATGCTACAAATAATAGCTGTGATCAGCCCTCACATTTGCAAGCTGGTTGACATGAGGGGCATAGACATAACCTGCTGTAGTTTTGATTTAAACAGCACAAATTCCATCTGCACAATGACATGTATCCAACAAAGGCACAAAACCTGTCATTTGAAATGCTCTGAGCCTGTCAACCTCAATGGAAGCTCACCTGTGTAATACCAGTAATATTTAAACAACACCTGTGTGAGATCCATAAAACTTTGTGTAGTTGTGTAGAAATCAGTGGTGTAAACTTTGATTGTACTGAACATGTTTAGAAAAAAAGGTTTGTGTTGTCTCTAAGAAGAGAGCACATAAGAATAAGAGTACTATTAAAAAGTTACAGTAATAATTAAGCGGTCATGCAAAATAAAAAAAAAAGGATTAATGTACCTTAGATTGGAAGATGATATCTAAATGTTCTATCATTTTGTTGGTGTCTATAAATGGCTGCAGTATATTTTCATCCAGCGAATTACGCAATCCATAATGATATAGATTTTACACTTCAATATTTTGATTATCAAGATCTGATGGGTGATTAAGTATTCCCTTAATCTTTTGAGCAGTTTATATATATATGCATATTAGGGCTGGATGATTCTTGCCGAAATGAGATACACCGATTTCTTTGCTTAGAATTGAGATCACGTGTGTGATGTTAGTAATCCAGCTAGTCAATTGATCTTAGTAGGCCCTTAATTAGCGCTTAGCTTTGCGAAAGCTAAAACTAAGTTAGCCCTAAGCATCTCCCAATATCCCCACCAGCACAGATAGACAACACTCATAAGGCCACACTCTCAAATAGCCAGGCCTCCTTCAAGTTGCAGCTAAGGTAGCAAGTTTTTCTGTAGCTTATGAATTGAAAAGTACTTCAGAAATGAGATCGTATAAATGTCTGAATGGAAAATCTTTTTACGATTAGAAGAAGAAGAAGAAGAAAGAATCCTTTATTAGTCACATGGTCATACACAGTACAACATAGTGAAATTACTTCTCTGCATTTGACCCATCCCTGAGGGAGCAGTGGGCAGCCCCTCGTGGAGCGCCCGGGGAGCTAAGGATTCAGGGTCTTGCTCAAGGACCCTACGACAAGTAGACCCTGGTGGGATTCGAACCGGCTACCTTCCGATTGGGAGACGGCCGCTCTACCCACTGAGCCACAGCCGCCCCATTAATCGCCTATACCCAAACGCATTTTCTGTTTGATGTCTTTAACCAAATATTGATAAAGTCAGTGTCTTGTATAGTGCCTTATTGACTAAAAGCCAACCAGGCCACTGGGGTAAGTGATTCTCACCTGGGACCGGGCTGACCAGGTATGGGAGTTCCTGCTGGAAGTTGCTCAATGGGAATAGAGTAACCCTGCAACGCCGTACCGCTCATGGCAAAAGAACCTGATGCAGATTGACCAGGGTACACCTGTTGCTACAAACATGCACAGGAAACAATCTGACAGTTAATATGAGTTTGAGATTAGATCACCTGTTAAAGGAATGGAAAAGATTGTTGGCAGGTGGTTGGATTGGTGCATTTTAGAGAGAAACACTATTTAGATTTTCTTTATGTGCTGCATGTATAGCAAAATTGACAAATAAAAATCTTGAATCTTGAATGTTTGGTGTGTTCGCACACCTTTATAACAGTACCTGCTGTGGTGCATTGGAAGGCTGCTGCATGTAGTACTGTTGGCTCTGCAGCTTGGCATACATGGCGTACACCGGATCTTCATTCATGAGCTTGGCATATAATGACAGAGCCTCCATCACCTTCACATTCAGCTCGGACAGCTCTGAGTGTTTCCTACAAATACAAATACATACATACACAAAAAGTTTTCACACAAGAATGCAACTTTCACCTGATAGGGAGATTTCCTTAAAAAGTGATTTAGAGCAGTGTCAGTCAGAGTTAAACATTTTATGCCTGTCATCTGTTTTCTACATGTAAAACCTGCCATGTCAACACAACATACCTGTCTATATCCTCCAGCTTCTGGTCAATGAGGGGTCCCATTTGATTGCAGGCACCTGATAAAAAAAAAGAAAAAGAAAAGAGTCAAATAGTTGATTTGATTCGGGATCACCAATCAAACAACTCAATGCTCCCTCAGGGGTGGGTCAAATGCAGGGAACTAATTTCACTATGTTGTACTGTGTATGGTTGTATGCGATCAATAAAGGATTTCTTCTTCTTAATCTTACCAGCTACGCATCTCTACAGTGACATTGACGTTTGTTTTACTCACATGTACTTCCTTTATCGCAACTTTAAACTCAGTTTACCTTCTAGCTGTAGTAACTCAACACTGTCTGACTGGTTGTCTGTTGGATCTGCAGTCTGGATCATCTGCAGTAGCTGGTCCATTTTGTCCTGAAAGATTGCAGAGAAGATGCAGGGATGATACTTGGCAATTAGCAGTGTAACCAATCACAGCTGATCTGTGATCCCTATTGACCATGGATATGCCGAGGATTTTGGGCTGCACTAACGACTATTTTTCTATCGATTAATCCATCTATCTTCACTATTTTATAGATTAATTTATTATGACATTCACACAAAAAACAAATGTAAACACAGGTTTTTATAATAAAGTGCAAAACTCAAACCTACTTCATGCCCCATTGGCACGAGACAAGTATTACCTGGGAACCTGTGCTGATTCGTAATAATTACGGAGAACTTTTGGTGTGTTGGATTCTTGTGTGAAAGCATCATGCCGGTATTTTTTAAAGTAAAAATTCAACCGCAAATTACCGAACATATTTCGCGAAACACAAAGCTCAGGTGATAATGTCAGCTCCGTGTGAATCAGCATGTCAGTGATTTGGGGGCAGAATTCATATTTATCGTTTCCTTTGTCTGCTTTTTCTACCTCTTTCCTGATCAACTTATGGCAGCTGTGGTGGATATAACAATAAGTAATACTGTTTTGAGCCGTGTGTTTGGAGTGTCGTTATGGATGTGTCCTGCAATTCATATAAAGAACGCGGCTAGTTGCGAAACCGCGTTCTTCATCAACACAGTTGTCCAACGTTATGAGTTATAGAAGGGGGTTTGTTGCTACTCCGACACCAGTGTGCTGTGCGACCACCACTGAGGCGAGTACGGGAGACACCCTTCTGTAATAACTCTTATGTGGATCAGTTTGATGTGTGATGAAGAACCCAGTTAGTTGTGATAATTAATATGAATTACAGGACACACTGATCATCGACATTCCACACACAGGTTCAAAACAGTTTTACATTATATCTAACTCAGCTGCCATAATTCGATCAGGAAAGAGCAAGAAAAAGTGGGCAGAGGAAACAATAAAAATAAATAATGCAAACAGGGCATAATTTGGTTGAATTTCTAAGTTAACAGGCAAACAACTTAAGGTCACGTATTATTAACAGAGTTGGACTCTGCTGCCGCCGTCATTTTCATAGTTTGTGGAGTCGCTCGGCCAACCAATAATTGGAGCCAAAAAACGACTGATGTTCTGATGTAGCAAATACGCAGTGGTGTTGCAGGAAAAACAGATTAACCGTGTATGAAAATCCATGCGTCGACGTTACAAATTGACAAATTTTTAGCGCCAACAAAATCGTTTAAGCCGACTAGACGCAGCAGCAGTACATTGATCAACGGAAAAGATCACCCATTACAGTGTGAATGTAAGTTTTTCAGCTGCACTTACTATTTGAAGTAATAATTTGCTAAAATCAAGATGCTTTGTGAGAAGATACATAGAAATTGCGTGATCACCCAAGTGGGGAACCCACTCACTGACAGATAGTCAACGATGCTAGGGCAGCAGAATAAAAAAAAAAAAGCCCTCCCGCATCATTGAAAGGTGCAGTGTCCAAAATGGAATACAATAAATATTTTAATCCAGTTTGAAAAAATATTTCCATAAAACAAGTAACATCAACAAGCAAGTATTGGCACAATGGATGTTACCTCATCTATGTATGCAGGCTCTTGTTCGGGTTCTATGGTCTCCACTTGGATGTCCTCACTGAACTGTACCGTCTTCTTCTCAGTCTTGACTATAGAGCAATCAACAGCAGACGAGACAGAAATAAAAAAAAATATATATATACAGTATACATTTATCAAATAGCAATCAGTTACACATAATAATGTGATTACGGTATACAGATTTGACATTCAGGACCAATTCAACAGCAGCACAAAGGATCCAGATATTAGAAGAAAATTGAAGTTACAGCCTAATAAAAACCCGATATAAACTATTGTTGAGTTGATTTTTCCACTGCCTGGAGTAATAAGTTATTGTTTGCCATGTGGAGATGTTTTACACAAATAACAGAAACATTTTTAGGTGTACATGTGCATTATGAGTGTTATAATGGCTGAGACACTTAATGACAGCGAAAATCATTTAATCTATCATGTTTCGTTGAACTCCTGTCAAAACGTCTAAATCAGAAATACTCATTTTAAAACAGCAATGCTCTTTTTAAACCGGCAATATTCGTTTTAAATCAGCAATATGAGCACAGCAATAATGAGTGCTACAAAACTGTAATTTCAAACGACACTAGACAGATGACAGGTATTCTGCTTCGAAAAAATAATGGCAGTTTAGAGCCAACAAGCAGTTGCTGCTACAGCAATAAAGGAGATGTTTAATGAATGGTAGGTTAAAAACACCACCACAAAGAAGATTTTTTTCTGTACCAATACTGCAGATTCTAACATACTCTATCATCAGAAATACTGAAATAATAAAATAGAAAAAAATATAAGTCTCATAAAAGCAGGGGTTGCGTTGATTTTTTACTTACTTACAACTGAGTGATCGTTTCCTGTTGATGCAATTCATGTCTTCATTTTACATTGACTGCTATGGTTGTTCACCCGCCAAGTTTAAATGATAAGTATCTCTCACTCTGGAATCAATAAAGCAATATTGCTAATAATAATTAGCGATATTGATTTATTGATTAGCATAATTGACATAATTGATTAGCATAATTGATTATTGATTAGCATAATTGAAAAATGGGCTATAACAGGACTCTAGATTACATAAGTGGATAAAGGGAGTACTCACTCATCTCCGGCTCTGCAGTGAGATCAGCTGTTACAAAGTTTGAAGGGAACAGACCCACACCCTGGTACGTTTCCCCTTTCCACCAGTTGGGGTCACTGAAAAAAAAAAAAGAACCAGTAGATATAATCAGAAACTTCAATACAGAGTTTATAGTCTTTTCAGTGCCTCATTAACATTTAATACTGCGTGTAAATAGACCACAACAACATTTTTCATGTAGCAATCTAACTTACAGCACCAATGTAAAGGCAGGAGTAGAAGGGAAGTTGTGCCGGTTAACGTGAATTACACGAGTAAACTGACGGTTGTGTTTAAGAAATGTTCTACGACGCGAAGCCTTTCTGTACTGAGATTTTCTAAATGTCACACATTCAGACGTCTGTCAAAAATTGATTCAGAGATGGAGATCAAGCTTGTCACAGATGTCTGTGTCTGCATCTGGATATTTTTGTGAATGCAGACATAACGGCGGTTGGTTTTTCCAAAGCAACTGAGACCATCAGAATTATAAAGGACCAATTGTGGTTACTTCAGTCGTGGATGATAACGGATGGAAATGACTGAAAGAAATATTAAATTGTTCCTGGAGAGAAGTTACTATTTCCAAAGGTTTGCGTTGCTCACACAATTGAAGCAAATCCACCCAAGATGACATTCATGGCAGTATAGTGATGCAAGAAGAGTAATGTAAAGATTCTCTGTGCTCAGTTTGAACACAGAATAGGATTCACATGACAAGATAATATCTTTCCAACCAGCACAGTTTCTGCCGTCTTTAAACCATGAGGAGTTTTTGTTCATTCATAGAAGTCATTGTAGAAATACACCCTGTTCCATGAATCTTCCACTGAATCCAGAGGATGTTTGTAAAAATCTGTTGAGATATGACAAACTGACACCAGTGGGATATTTTCTTTTTCTTTCTTTTCTAGCCACAATCCTCTCAGCTATTTGACAAATCTTTTGAGTTCTACTCCAACTGCTTAATATTTGTGTGTTTAAAAATGTACCTATCATCAAGGATCGTGATGATTTCTCCTGACTTGAATGTGAGCTCATTGTCTTCAGCAGCCTCAAAGTCGTAGATGGCTCGGACTTTCCTGCCGTCGGACTTGTGTGAAGAAAGCAGGCTGGAAGTGCTGGGGTAAAGGCCCGACAGGGAAGTCTGCGGTTGCGGACGTTGCTCCTTCAGGGACAGCTCAATAGCTGCACACACAAGAGACAGATATTGGAAATGATATGTCTGCCCTTGTCAATAAATATTGCTGAACAAAAGCAATAAATCAGCATAAACAACTTTTTGCCTCCGCAAAAGGGAGGAGGTTGTTTTCACACGCATTTGATTGTCCGTCTGTTAGCAAGATTACAAAACACGAATGAACGGATTTGCACGACATTTTACCGAGGAAGGTTTCGACATATCTTACAGAAGACTACATTTGAGTGATGTTACATGTTCTGTAGCATTTAACAATAATAAAAACAAGCATTTTGGAGTACTGACAGTTTGTAGTAGTGTTTATTATTGTTGAAGATGTTGTTAATTTGATTTATTTTATGTTAATTTGGGTGGTTGCTAGGGGCACATGTGCCGGTGTTCCTTTGACTTCTTTGATGTTCCATTGGGGGGAACAATGTCTATTTACTGACAAGGAAAGGCAAATGACACAACACACATCATAAAGAGTAAACCCCTGAGATTCTATACAGATCATTTTACTATAATTTGTATGTCATCATATACTCTATAAATTGCTGATTGTAATCTTTAGAAACTTCAGAAAGTCTAGGAATATGGAGCAGAGAATAAAACAACGTGCTGAACACATGAAGAGAATGAGTGAGGGAGAAACAAGGTAGGTTCAGAGGTAAGTTTTTGCCCTTGGCAGAGGTTTGCGCTCTGAGCTATTTCTCTAGTTATACAATCTTAAGAATTAACAAATTCATATGTGCTTTTGCTTTTAAGAGTATTGCCTCTTAAAATACATTTTGACACTAAGGTGAAAAGGTTTACATACCTTTGGCCAAGTCGTCGTCTTCTTTTTTGTTTGTTGAAGTGGAGGGATCCTTTGCCACTAACGCGGGGCTTGCTTTTGCTTGCTCTGCAGCCTTTGAAAAAAAAAAAAAAAAAAAGATAATTGCATATTTTAGTAAATAAGCAGACACATAAATTGAGCTATCTGGGTTTAGTGTTAAAGGCAAGGCAACTCCATTTATACAGCACATTTCAGTGGCAGGGCAATTAAAAGTGCTTTTACACAAACAGTAAAGAACATTGCAACAAATTGCAAAAGAACATTAATACATAATTAAAAGTTGTAAAAACATAGAAAAAGATTAGAAAATAAAAAACAAGTTAAAAAATAATACCTAGAATAGTCTGATTTACAGGTTAGAATTGGGTCATAATATTTGAATCAGTTTTAGGAGGACGCAAGGCCAACGCACATCTTGTACCTGGTAAGGAGGAACTGAACGCTTATCTGATTTTGTGAATTTCTTCTGTGAAAAAGGAGACCAATCCATTGCAGGCCCCGATGGATAAAAGTTCAGAGGCTACTGACACTGGAAGGTTTTTTGAGGTGCATTACTGCCATTTTTGATGATGATGATGTCAGAAAAGAAGGACCGCTTTACATTTCTCAGTTCTGAATCATAAATGCAAATTCTCTATTTATAGATGTCATAATGAATTGTAGATTTGTTTTCCTCTACGTTCTTTCAGCTTTTCGACGCTCTTTTTTCAGTTCTTACCAAGATAGCTTTTCTCCATGGAGATTCTCTCTCACCAGAGACAGTCTTCATCGTGGTGGGTGCAATAGCATCAATAACATTTGTAATTTAGAATTTAAATGATCTAGCTAGATCTAGATCTCTAAATGATCTCAAGCTCATTGGCAGAAGTGTGGAAGAGAAAGCTTGAATAAATTAACAAAACATCATCGATCCCTACAACCTTAGAAATATTCAGGTCCTTTGATATTAAGTCCAAAGTATGTCCCCTATTGTGTGTGGGCTCTGTCACGTGCTGAGTCAGTCCATAGTTATTAAGAACCTGACACAGTTATTTAGTCCCTCTGTCCTGCTGGTTGTCAACATGGAAGTTAAAATCACCAACAATGACTACTGAGTCAAAGCCAACATAAATTATAGACAGCAAACAGCTTTAGCTAAGTGGGTAGAGCGGTCGACCCTCAACCAGGAGACCAGGGGTGAGCCCAGCCCAACATGCCATTCTTGAGCAAGACCCTGAAACTTCGCTCTATCGGGCGCTTCTCAGGGGCCTCCCACTGATCCCTCAGGGTGGGTCAAATGCAAAGACACATTTTATGATGTTGTACTGTGTGAATGTACTGTGTAGATACATTATAAGATGGTGTACTGTATGTATGTACTTTGTAACATGTGATAATTAAAATAAAGATTATTAAGATCATTACCATTGAAAGGGTTTGCCAAGTTTTTAATTGGCCTTTGTATATTCAGGAGCAAATCTCAAAATGAGGAGTTCAGCTAAAGAACGAAATATTCAAATGAAGAAAAATTTCCTTACGATATCTGTTTGCGTTGGTTGAAATAATTAAATAATATAGCAACTCCACCTCCTTTTTTGTGCATTCTTGTTTCGCTCATAAAAACTAAAGTTGGAAAGGGCGGACTCAATAAGAAGAGCTGCGCTGTCTTTTTGGTCTAACCAAGTTTAAGTTAAATATATAAAATCAAGCTAGTGCTCAATAATAAATATCAATGCATGAAAATTGTCTTTACTGCCCAAGACCTGACATTTACTAAGGCTAGCTGTAGTGTGTTAGAAGAATGGTTTATATTATGATTATTTGCGCTGGCAATTGAGGCTAAATTTGGCTAAATGTGCACAATCAGTAAAATGCTTCCTGTTTCTTCACTGATTTACCTTCTCTTTCAATTAATTATCAAAAATGAGATTGAAAAAGTACTTGGCACACTGGGCCCCAGCTTATCCTGGAAACAGTCTTGTTTGTTATTAGTCTTGAAGCGTGGACCTGGCACATAACAACTTTATGCTTGCAACATTTGTATACTAACATATCTATAAGGCTGAGGATACCGAGGCTGATTACATCGTGGAGGGGAAGGAACGATGGTGGGTAACGTGGTTGTGAAGATTGTGCTTAAATTGGTTGAGGTGGATGCCGAAGGGGGAAAAAATTAAATCTGAAAATCATTCCAATTGCATATTTCATGTGACGGAAATTTGGGGGTTTTGCCTTAATTAAATAGTACCAAAATAAAAAAGATGTGACAAACAGGTCCACCACCAGAGAAGAAATGGGATTGTTGCAGTTATATGGTCCTGGCCTTAAATATGAATCAACCACTAAATGTAGATTTTCAATCTATTACTCAAGAGGATGCTTAGTTGAAACAAAAATAGTCTGTTTCGACCTACACACCTACCTGGGACCCAACAGCTGGGAATGTGACTCCCTGCTCGCGTAGATTTTTGATCATGGCTGAGATCAGACTGAGCTGGGGATCATTGCGGAAGTCCTCTGCCCACTCCACCATCAAGGCCTTCAGCTTCTCACACACTTTTGGGTGGCCCTGGGACCAATCATCATAAAAACAAGGAACTGTATGCAGCATGATCTCATTCAAAATCACCAGAAAAAATAAATAGGTTTAATGTGGACAACAGAAGGTGTAAAATAAAAATGGCATCACATACCTTGTTTAAGACATTACTGACTTCACTGGCAAACTCCCTAGAGCACACCTCCAAGTGGAAGATCTTCCCACAGTTGGAGACACACGCTCCAAGGAGCTGAGAGGATATTGGTATAAAAATCCAGAGTTGAAATTTTAGAAACAACACATGATGTAGAGCATATAAGGAAACTAATCATAGGATACAGTTGTTAACTCCTCTGACTTTTCATTAAAAGAGAATCTCAAAAAGATTACATAATCCCTTCATTATATGAGTTATATAATATTGACATATCATACAATTGAAATACTCTGCTTACAGTCAGTGCCTGCATAGCAACATGGGGATCTTTATGGTTCACTCTTCTCATTATAGAGCGGAGACATTCTTTAGGCCTGCAGCAGAACAGTAAAAATCAAATGATAAGAAGTTCAAAAGGATTGGAACCAAAGAACAATGAACGTAATGTTCATCTTTAATTTATCGTTACAAATGTAAAGTCCTTGATTTCTATGTTGATCATGCTTTGTTTGCTTTATAACTTCATGCAATGCCTGACAAGGGTGTTGGTGACAGGCTTAGTGTGTGGTGACAGTTAACTTACCCAGCACGTGACTGTCCTATCTTATCACAAATGTCCAGAATCAGTCCCCAGTCCTCAGCTGTGTTCATTTCACTGGTTGCTTTCTCTGAAGGAAAGGAGCACATGAGCATAAAGTTATGGATTGCAAAAGCACTTTTGCATTTTATGACTATTTATGACTAGAGAGCATGCTATCAGAAACTGGAAAGATGGGGGTCAGAAAGTATATCAACAAAGTATTAAGATCTATGCTAGCTTCTCATTGTTCTAATGCTAACCACAGCAATAAACACATATTTACAGCAGAAGAAATTTTAACAAAATAACAGAGCCTTTCAACAAAATATCAGCCCTGGCTAAAAAAATTTAGAATGTAATTTGTGTTCTTAAAGAAACAATGCATGTCTCTGATTCAATGGTGGAGATAGTTCCTCTACCACTTGCAGTTCTGTGTTTTAACTAAATATCATGAGATTAAATTGTCTATAAATTACTAAATATTTACTTAAAAATAAACAAATTTATTCCGTCAAAGTAAGACCTCTTTTAAAACCCGACTACCCAATAGAACCACATGTGTTAAGCATGAAGTGCATATGTCATACACTGGATAGGCAAAGACACAAAAAATGATGAGATACAGCTGCATTGAAAAGGTTTTGACATTCAATGAATGGGAAGTAGGAATGGACCATCATTTTGTATAGTCAAGGAGTCATTAAATTGTATAGTTAAAAAACTGATAAGTATTAAGTGACTAACTACATGACTATCAATTCTGTCATAAAAATACTTTCCCATTGTTTTTACAGGTACATGGTGGTAAAGTGCTATTTTCCCCATAAACTGACTGTAATATACACACAGGCTGTTTGCAACCACGATTGGCGAAAGAGGAATAACCGCCAACTGGCATTGGTAAAACAGGTTTGGTGGTACCAACTGCGGAAACTTGCTAGATCCATCAAAAACTCAGGTGTGAATGTGAAACTCCTTTACAAAATGAAGGAAAATGAAGGGCAGTCAAAACCCCCTAGAGGAAGAAAATCCATTCACAGTTCTCCAATAACTGGCCTAAAAATAAGCTTCGACATAAGACAAAAATAAATTTGATGTTAGACGTGCAGAACAAACAATGGCCCTTATCTTAAAGAGGGTAGCCGAAGAAGAAAAATCTTGTATTCTGATAATTAGAGGGAAATTAATTAACATGAGGAGTCTCAGTTGTCTTTCTTAGATATAGTGGTTCATTACAGAAAGGTCTGTTGCAACAGAGAAGATGTCAAGTCCCACAGCAAAAGCCACCCAAATCAGATATTGACACAGTTTTATTCAGATGACATAGGTCTTAATCTTTGTCAGGGTCAGTATATCTTGCACCCCCAGACAGAACGGCATGCAAATCTTTTGTCAGACACAACGCCAGAAAAGTCCCCAGAATCATAGTCGGGCATAGGAATTGTTTCCTTTCGTATGGAAGCATAAGACATGCTTCAGCCTTCATGAAACAGAGGGTGTTCGAACTTTGATGGAGTTTGTTGAGCCTGAGTTGCAGTGCCAACGAGAAAAACTTACTGATCAACTGGAGTACAATATTCAAATAGTTCAGATTGCCTTTTGAATAGTATTTTTGCTTTGAATGTCCATCCCTAAAAGGAAGGTGAGAACAAACCTTTGACTATTACTTATATACAATGTGAAGCAATTCATTTTCCATAACATTTATTCTGTTGTGGCTATTAATTCAGTATATCATATTATATCATTATGAACAGTATTGAAATCAATGGAAATGCTTCTTTATATGATTATATATATTTTTTTCAATCATTGTCATCAAATATATTGATTATCTGGTCTTTCAGTTGATAACTTGAGAAGGTCTTTTTCATCAATAGTAACCAAGTTTTGGTCATTTGATGAAATGACTGCTGTCACAAATGACCACACTCATTTTAGTGTGAAACTGGTTTTCCCCTCAAAGGAGATTAAAATACATTAAAATAAGTGATCATACGTTAGCTCTAGGTTGTTTCAGGCACATGCAAACTAACAAAAAAACCCAATAAAGATTAATTCTTCTTTCCTAAATGTCTTTTAATAAATTTTACTGCTTTTATAACCAAACAGGTTGCTACACCAACAGTGTATTTGTTGAACAGAGGTTTAGTCCTTTCATGTTGCATTACATCACTGCTGATATAAAAGGTAAATAAAATCTATAAATAAATAATATAAAAAATACATATACATAATACAGTAGTTTCTCTATGAATCAAATCAAACCTCCATGAAAATTATGAAAAAAATAAAAAATGGTAGAAAAGAAAACAGTCAGTGCTTTGTGCATTCATATTACATTAGGCTAAATCGTTTGCAAGTTGGATGTAGCCCACAATAGGAAACGCACACAGTAATGTGAAACGTATCCATGAGAAATGCATCGTGTATGATTTTAACGTAGGGGCACATCTGTATACATTTATTTATAAGCTATAATTATTTATAACTCTCGACGTTATTAACAATTCACTACATTTCAAGTCACCTAAAGGAAACACTAAGTACATGTCCTTTAACATTGAGCTAGCTAGCTAAATAACTAGCTTAGCGAGACAAGTGCTACAAAGATGCTATCGCATTACTGACGAGCTCCACGCCAGTACAGGTCAGCTTTGCAAATTGTACAGCTGACCACATTTTTTGGCCGTATTGAGGGAGAAATGCTCCTACACCTTCGATGTTCTCTGTAGCGATGGTGTTGCCATGGCACTAATGTTTACTTCCTTACTTATAGGCGCTGTCAGAGGCGCTGTCTGATGACATCACCAACTAATAGAATTCATTTATTGACAACTAATTTCATACTCTATTTTTGTCGATTACGTTGATTATTAGTTGCAGCCCTAGTTGCCACTCTAATCCACATCTTTTGTTAACACTTATACTAACCTAGCACCTATTCATGGGCCTTCTTTATAGATTGTGATCCTTTAATACGAAACAAGTCGAAATTTTATTATCAGAAATGGTTCAACAGGAACTGAATCCTTACTTGATTCTATGGTAATCTTCTTTGTTTACTAACAGAGTTCAGATTGTAAAGTTGAACAAAACCCTGTCATCTCCTATAAGGACCAATGTTTGAGCCCCTCAGGGTTGCGTGAGTTTTGCCATGCTTTTTACCTTTTATACCGATGATTGTCGTCAAATATACTAAATCCATACACTTTAAAATATTTGGACGATACAGTTTTATTATCCTTGTTAAGTAACTCAGGCAACCCTGAGAGGACCAGCAATAATAATAATAATAATAATAATAATACATTTCATTTATAACGCACTTTACATTTGGATCAAATCTCAAAGTGCAGCACAACGTAAACAAAGTAGTGGAATG